>JAVHNF010024402.1:0-14877 GCA_034783455.1 Micropsitta finschii | reverse complement strand
CCCAGCCAACACTTGTCATGTGGGAGCATGGAGGGGTGGACTCGGGGAGGGTTTTCTGCAGTCATCTTGGAGTCATCAGCAGGTTCCCGGTGGGAAGCAGCTCCTCCCGCACTCCAGCTGTGGGAGGGCTCAGTGGGAGCGCACTGGGAAAAGGCAAGCGCAGTGCGGGGAGGGGGGATCACACTGTGTCACTGAGGACAGCAATTACAGAGACCAGCTGAGATTTCAAGGAAAAAGCATGACTCTATGGGGTACATTGGTTAATTAAAACAGAAGCATCCTCTTCAGGCCTTTTTCATTCACAGAAAGCTCCTGTTTCCTGCTAAAGGCGCATTGAGCTGGCGACAGTAGCTCAAGACAACTTTTGGAATGAAGTAGTTAGTACAGAAGAGGAGCAAACACACCCCTTCCCTGGAGTCCCAAGTTCTTGGCTGGAGGAGCTTCCAGCCCTGCTGTACTGCGTGTTCAGGGTGGAGCAAAGTGATTCAAGCAAAGGCAGATTAGAGCCCAGTTGCTGCCACAATGTCTCTCTTCCCTGGGTTCAGCTACCTCCTGGCAGAAGGCACCTAACCCCTTGGAGGCTGGAGTGAACCTCTAGTCCCAGTGACGTCCAGTGGACATATTCCCAAAGTCTTTCCTCCCAGGAATGTGACTGTGTTTTATGCACCACAGGGGCCCTGCTCCACATCTTCTGCATCCCCTTTGGATAGACTTTGGGTACATTGCTGCTACAGTCGATGCAGACGGCTTTACACTCGCAGGTGTAGGATTTCCTTTAACTGGGAGAGGGGATTTCCCTCCCTCAATGAAAAAGGCCTTTTCCTCACCATAACCAAGAAAGGAGGCTGCAGGACTTGGCCAAGAAACTTCTATTAAGTGCATTTGCTGGAAATGTTTATACTTTGCTCTTGACAACTATCTCGAATAGAGCGAGCACTGCACTGTGCTCTAGCTTGCACAATTCCGACATGGGAGCAAAGTCCTGATGGGGGAGGTGGCGGCATCTTCCCTTGGGACTTCATTTTCTTTTTCATATCTGTCACTTGCTGTAATCAGAGGCAATGGCTTGTTTTGGAAAACAGTCTCCTGCTCTCCAGGGATTTTCTCTCTCCTCTGGTTGATTTTAGCAGCAGGAGAACATCTTTGCAGTGAGTGAAGAAGAGGGGGGAACTCCACAAGAGCAGGGAAATCACCGCTACCTTCCATGTAGGCTGGCAGATGTTCAACAAGGGGTTCTGCCTTCCTCCAAAACTCCCCTCCTGCAGCACGTTGCTGGGAAGCCCTCTGCTGCTTCCCCTTTCACGTTTAATTACTGCAAATTGATGAGAACTTTATCTGAACTCTGATCAGACAGACAAATAACCATTTGATATGGGCAGATAAAGGGACCTAAGCGATTCCAAAAGTTGATCTGTGCTTGGTTTGGGGTTTTGGAAGGTTTTTTTCCTTACTGTTAGGATTCAACCCCACATTTCCCAAGCTGAGTAACAGGAATGTGGGCTAATACAGGAAGGCCCTTGCTCTTTGACTTTGTATATGACTAGGAGATAAGAAAAAAGGTAGACACAGATTATCATAAGAGACTGGTTAAATGAATATGAATGGGTACTCTCACGTCTAGGTGAATGGATGGCAGCTAAATGGTGGTTGTTCACTAGCTCCTGTGAAACGGTGCTGGTGGTGGGGTTACCCTTGCAGATGGGTGTCCCCCATACAGCTTGACTTCCTCCTGGAATCTTCTATTGAAAGGCAGTGAAATGCAGCCCACATGGGGAAGGATTCATTCTCTGTCCTCAGCGTGTGTCTTTAGAGGCTGGAGGTAGGGATGACGCACACGTGGGGAGAGCCGGAGGGCAATAACGCATCATCTTGGTGCCATGCTAATTCTGTGGTTAAATAAGAGGGTGTCGCACAGCAGTGGTGTCGGTGCTGGCACGGCTCCCTGACACCCAGGTTGCATCCACACAGGTGTGGTTTCACGGCACTCCGGTTCCCAGAGCAGAACCTGCAGCCCTGCGCCCATTTCCTATGTGGAGCAGGAGATGTGCGGGTGCCTCCCAGTGCAAAGATCCACCCCACACCCCCCTCCCGGAGACAGGAACACTTCTGGCAGGGAGAGCAGAATGAGGAGCACACCTGAAAACCTTCCTTCCGACCCGCTCACACAAGGAAGTCAAAAGAGAAGGTGAAAGCTGGCAGGGGCTGAGCTGCAGTTTCATTCTGGTTGTCTTTTATTGACAGCATTCCATCAAAGGCCATGAGACTTAAGCTCCGGGTATCATTTACAGGCTGCCTCCCAAGGAAGGAGCTGGGGGTCTCCAGGACCATCTCAGGTTGGAGAACAGGCTGCATCGTGACACTGTTGGGAATAATTCGCTGTCATGACTGGAGTCTGCAGTATGCAGAGAGGCAGGACAAGGCTGAAAGACTGAATCACCCGGATGACTTCCAGCAGGAATAGGCCCCCCCAGGTCAAGAATGCAGGCAAGCCTGACCCGAGGCTACCTGCCCTCAGGCCTTGCTTTTAGTGTTGTGTTTTCCCCTCTGACAAATGCCTGGCTGCTGGTTCTGCTGCTCCCCAGTTTTCATTGCCTCTGCTACAGAGGCACCGAAGAGTTAATCCACACTGGAGACAAGGCATGGAGCAGAACACCAGTCAGGCTGTTCTCCCCTGCTTGGAGAATCCCTCTTCCCATATAGTTCTGCATACTTGGAGCTATCACAGTTAACAGGTTGTTTGTCTTTTAGTGGATCGGAGGGAGTCTGTGTAAACCTCCATGCAACTGACTTTAATTACCTGCCAAACCTGCACCAGTGCATAAGCCCACATATTGTATGTGACATTACCAGTAGAGCAAGTACTGGAATGCAGGGGCTAGAATAATTTGACAGCTAACATAAAGCACCGTGATTTATATTTTGGTTATATTGAGATTTTTTCCCCCCTCTTTGAGCGCTCATATAAATATTTACTTGGATCCTAGGACCTTGCTTAACCCTCACAGTGCCACGTTTTATCTTCTTCCTTTTTTCTGGTGTTCTTGTTTTTCAGCAGCTACTCCAGAAATGCCTTTCATTTTAAAACAGAAGATTTAAACCAAAACTAACTTCACCTTTAAACTGTTTCATCTGTAAACTATGTGATCCAGTAATCTTGATATATTTACTGTGGTCTTCAATTGAAAACAGATTATGGAGAAGGGCTTCTTTTAAAAGATACAAGACTTATTTAATAGAAGAATTGGGTTTAGATACTGGAGCAGAGACCAGCTGATACCTCTGCTACACTTCAAATTTTATCCAAGCTATTTCATTAGTTATGGAGCTGAGTAACATGACTATAAAATCTGTTTATTCCAAATTTAAACTTACCTGCTGTTTAATATTAGCAGCAAAGAGTCCTTTTCTTTTGCATCACCTCATGATGTAAGTAAGTCATGCAGGAGGACAGAAATCACTGCACGAGAGAGCTCTGGTCATGCTGCAACCAGAAAGCCGCGTGCTTTTTTTTGTGATTGTTTTTATTATCACAGTTCCTGCCTGTCTCTGTCAGACTTCTGTGTGAGTCACTTATTACCCAGCCCCACAGGCTCAGAGGTGTTTGCCTAACACCCTGCTCTTTTGGGTGCCTAACTAGAGCTAGGTGAGGACCTGGAAATATGCTTTCAAACCCATTTTCTACTAACGTCCTTGCTACCCCTTGTATCCATCCATCTGTGGAGTGGGTTAATCTGTCACTCTGCAAAACCAATGCTGGACCTTACGAATTTGTGCTTTTCCAATCCCTGAGATCAGTGTGTGCGCTCGCAGACCAGTGTAGCGTTGCCACTGCAATACCCAGAATAAAATGCTTGATCCATGGGTCAAGCTAACATAAAAATAAGGATGGGCCGTGTCAGAAGGAGTTTAGCAGCCCTCTCTTCCCGGTGTCCTGAATGCACTCTGCATTCATCAGCTGCAGCAGCTACACAGCTGACTCCATCCTAGAGCTGACAATAGCATTGCAATAGCACTAGCAGGGCATGTGGGGCTGGATGCCGCTGGGCAGTAAACAACATGGGGGCCAGACTGAGGATAAATGTAAAAGCTCTCCTTTAGAATCACATGAGCAGAGATTTCAGGCTCAAACCCCTTTTGCCTGTAGTTGTTGGTAGCCTTGATTAGGGGAAAAGGCAGATCCAGAGAGCTGTGATAGCTCAAAGACCTGTTTATAACCATATATTCCCTTTCTCGTGTTTGTAGAGGCCTTAGGTAATAAATGCACCATAGCACAGGAGCAAGGAAGTTAGCAGAAGTCCAAGGTGCAGCTTTATTGCCCTCTATAATTTCTTTTCTCAATGAGCCCCCTGAACCAGCAGGAAGGTTTCTGCGCCATTCAGTAGTCAATAAGACAGGACCCATAAACCCCCCAGATTAAAGCCCCTGGCAATTGCTAACATTGCCCTAAGGTTGCAGCTGGGACAAGGGGAGCAGAGGCACCACAGCCCAAGGGACGTGTCTGACCGAGCCCTGCCATCAGCCTTGCCCCAGTTTCCCCTGCTATAAAAGGTCAGTGGCCTTTAATAAATTGCCCGAAGTTCTACTGAAGAAGCAGTAAGAACAGTTTATCAATGCAGATTTCAGGTGCTTGGTGCTGATTTCTTGCCACGCTCATTTCAGAGTAAAATAATCATACTGGACACAATGCCCTTGTCACCGAGTGTTTAATTTCCTTTAGAAAGCCAGAAGCACCTTTCTGGAAACAAATGAAGACTCATTAGTGGGAAGCCCAAAGTAGAGCAGAATCAGATCTCTACATTTATCACTGGGAGGTTGCAGGCGTTGATGGTCAAATACAGGCACAAACAATGCACGTGTCATTGCAATTCATCCGCGTTATTGCAATGCTGAATGAAATAATCCCATTTCTAGGTTTGTGTGGACATATCCTGGTGTCTCCCAGTACTGCAATGCAAGCAGGGGTCTGCAGGGAGGGTACGGTTAACACAATGGTGTGCTAGAGGGTCACGGTGACATTGCCAGTGGAAGAGCTTTCCCTGGTATAAACCTTCTCCCACTGACTCCAAACACGAGGAAGAAGGGAGGAGGAATAAGTTTGACATGTTTCTTTAAAGAAAGCACTAAACTTGGTAAAAGGACATAGCTTTCCTACCTTGCTCTCTGCCCCTCATGCCTCAGGATATCATAAATTTTTGATACCAATAAAACAGAATTTTTGATGAGCTGCTATTTTGCATTAAAGCAACTTTACATGCAAAGATTGCATAATAGGAAGTAAAATTGAATTTTGCCTCAGAACAAGTTCTTATTATTAATTTAAGTGTTTTTTATATATTTTAGCAGCGGCTTATCATTCTATATATTTAATTTCTTTCAAGTGAGAACACTTAGCATTGGTTTCCTTGTCTAAACAAATCTTTTAAGAGAACACATGTATAAAGTGGAAATGCAGTGTTTTGAATCTGTGCCTTAAGACAAACAGTGAAACTTTAAAAGGGGAAATACAACACAGTAGAGGACAACTCTGTCAAAACCTAATAGCAGCCTCCGTGGGACAGGGAAACATGCCTCTTGCTTTCTGCAGAATGATTTTTTCCCCCCTTTACTGCAGTGTTTATACTAACCATGTTGTGACAAACCTGTAAACACAATAAGCCTCCATTGGAGCAGTTCTGCTTAAGGAAAAGGATTCACAGTATCTCAGCGTTTGAGTACACCACAGTCAATTTTCTAACACTTCCACATACCATGATGCGCAGGACCAGCTCACAGATACAAATCATCTCTTCCCTGTCTGGGATGCAGGGGCAAGAAAACATTTTCACAGAATCACAGAATCCCAGCCTGGTTTCTGTTGGAAGGGACCTTAAAGCTCATCCAGCTCCAACCCCTGCCACGGGCAGGGACATCTCCCACTACAGCAGGCTGCTCTGAGCCCTGTCCGACCTGGCCTTGAACGCATTTTGCAGCACTTTGTGCTGTGTTCAGGATTCACAACTGAAAGTCACCATTTAAAAATCAAGAAAAAGAAGCACTTGAAAGCTTCCTCCAACCTCACACCCCCCCCCCCCCCCTTCTTGTTCTCCTTCTCCTTCTGAATAAGACAAAAGTCCGGTGTGGGATCCTATCAGACCACTGCACACTACAGAACGCACTACACAGGATTATGCAATAGGATATTTAGAGAGTGTGTGTGTGTGTGTGCATACACATGTAACTTCAGATTTACCGTACCCTGAATGGAGTGAAATGTAATGATTTAAATTAAATTAAAAAACAAAAGTGAAAAAGAAAAAAAAAAAAAAATACCTGAAAACTGTCCAAAGAAGGAGCAAAATAGATTTTTCCCCCTCGGTGGTGGGGAATTACTGTTTCAATACTTGTAAGGGGAGAGCAAACTTAAAATTGGAGAGAGAAGAGAGAAGAGCGGAGAAGAGAGTGGAGAGACAGGAAAGAGGAAAGAAAGAGACAAAGAAGCGAAGATACTGGAGAGAGGAGAGGAGCGGGGCACGGCGGGGCACTGCAGGAGAGATGCTGCCGGGCAGCATGCGCGGGGAGCTGCGCGGCCGCGGAGCCAGGAGGGGCTTTCCCGAGGGCTGGAGGTGCGTTATGTGTACTCCCGAAACTTGACACGCAGAGCCCGGAGAGCTTCCCTGACCCCGGTCTGTCAATCACCGAGTGCAGCCCGGCTGCCAGAGCCAGGCGGGCACCGCGCCAGCCCGGAAGGGGGAAGGAACGGGAGAAAAAGGGAAAGAAAAAAGGAAAATTAAACCCTAAACCAGCTGGGAGCAGTTATCTCCAAGCCCTGGCTCATCCTCACAACACATCCCGCCTGCCCACCTCAACACGGAGCAGCTCGGCTGCCGGCCAGCAGCCGCGCTCAGCATCTCTGGACAGTCTTGGGATGCTGTTTCTATCTTTAGTTAGAAAAGTCTTTTTGATTTCTCTGATTTGTAATCAAAGACAACCAGTTTTCTACACCCTCCTGGAGGGGAGGAGGGCAGGGAATATTGAAAAGGGTCTATGAAGCGGTTGGCAGAGCTGGTCTGTAAGTTTTGTGTCAGTAAATGGGGGAAGGGGAGTGCTCCAATTGTGTTTCCTGACCGAGTGTCTCTTCCAGTGCTGGAGCAGCCGGGGCCGGTCATCCCCCTCTGCCCCGGGGGATTCAGCTCTGCCCTGGCTGCTCGCAACAGCTCTTGCAAACCTGCGAGATCAGACAAAATAACACGGGTTTCGCTGAAAGGAACCGTCCTCACGCACTACACGAGATCGCACCGTGTCCCGTCGTCCGGCAGCCCAATTCAGCCGTGCACACCCTGAGCTCTTCCCCGCCGGACACCTCGTCCCCGGGGTACAGGCTCGGCCCATCTGTGCTGCGGGGGCTGCCAGTAAACACCGGAGCCCCTCCGAGCGCTTCCCGGCTCCGTCTGTCCTCCCCGGGGCAAGGATGGGGACCGCACCCAGGCCTCGCCGGGTGTTTTGGGAGGCGGTTTGCAGCAGCTGGGCTCCGGAGAGCCTCAAGGGCGGTGTGCTGATGACCGGGAAGTTTTCTGGAGCGGGAGGTGGTCGCACTCTGCCCTCCGAGCCGCATCAACTGCGGAAGCCGGGCACTGCATCACCTCCCGGGGCTGCAAGGACAGGCAGAAGAGGCGCCTGCAAGGCTGCCTGCCCGGAGAGGGGCAAGAAGAGGGGTTTAGAGTGGGAAGATGCTTTATCCCCCGCAGCTGACATGCAGCTTCTCGCAGAGCTCCGGGTGGGAAGTGGGGATCCCCGAGCTGACCCGCAGAACCCCTGGCTCCCTTGGGAGCCCAAGGCGGGCAGGAAAAGAAGGGCTGCTCCTTTCTCCTTTCTCTTCCAGAAAGTGCCCTCATTGTGCCCCTGACTCCTGTGTCAACAGCCCTCCATGAACCAGTGATGAGCAGCGGGAGATCAAAGCCGATGCTCGGGGATAGCCATGGCTGGCGTAGCCCGGCGAGGGGCTCACCGCTGGGGTTGGGATGCAGGCAGCGGTGCTGCTCGTGCCCGGTGCCCGGTGCCGCCGGGTCAGAGCCCTGCCCCGCCGCCGGCCGGGCCCAGCACCAACGCTGTGGCAGAGCCCCGGCGGGAGGGCAGCCCGCGGCCCCGCTCCAGCGTTGGCCCCTTCCCGGTGCCGGCCCCGGTGCCGATGCCCGCGCTGCAGCCGTAGCGGTGCTCGGTGCTTGGCTCCGTCTTCCTTTTCTTTTCCAATGGGATAAATTAAATCTCAGGAATGGGACCCGGTGGCGGGTCTGCCCCGGCACTGACACAGTCCTGCGGTGGGAATCCGAAGGGCTTTTCTAAGGCCTGTTTTTCCTATTTTCTGTTGTTGTTGTTGTTGTTCAATTAGCCCTGGTGATTTATTCAATGCATGCATGAGGGGACATTAATATGCGGTGGCAGTTCCCACAAACAATATTCCTCTCAGGCTTTCTGCAGCCATAGCATTTACAGGCAGGGGGGAGGCTATGCAGGGCAAGCCAGGCTCCCTCAGCCTTTTCCTCTGCAAACTCCTGGCCCCCCTAGGCAGGCCAGCAGGGAACGAGCTCGTTCTCCGGCCTGACTCATGTGGCCGGGGGGCTGGAACGGGCCCGGGCACTTCTGAGCTCCCCAGCCCAATTGGCTCTGACCAGGCAGGGATGCGGCCGGGATTTAAGAGGGGATTTGGGGTTTAAGTTACTGGTTTTGCCCTTTTTTGTTGCTGTTTTTCGCACTCTCTCCTTAGCGGATTTGTTCTCCAAACGCGCCTTGTGCCGCCCCTGAAAAGAGAGCTCGGGGCTGTGGGGAAGAGAGGCAGGGCGGGGAGAAGGTGATTATTTTTGGTTGCGTGGTGCCTCGGATTTGGGTTTTTCAGAGCGGTTTCAAGCCCAGCGCAGTTTTCCCGCTGGGAAAGCAGGAGCGCGCAGACACGCTGCCGCCCGGCTCCGGGCTCCCGGCGCTCCCCGGCTGCCGTCCCGGGAGCGGCGGTACCTGCCCCGAGAGGAGAGGGGGGCAGCTGGGCGGGGGGTGGGGGGGAGAGTGTGTCTGAGCCCTTCTCCACAGGCATCTAAAGGGTTGAGAAACTGCGCTTGCTGTGGTCAAAAAAAATAGCGTAAATAAAGTAAAATAAAGTAAAATAAAATTAAGTGAAAATAAAGTAAAATAAAATAATGTAAAAATAAGTGAAAATAAGTGAAAATAAAATAAAATAAAATAAAATAAAATAAAATAAAATAAAATAAAATAAAATAAAATAAAATAAAATAAAATAAAGTGCATATGGGGAGAAGAAAGCGGATGGCGAGCCCGGATCCCAAAGGAGCCGGGGGAAAGGACAGACTTGTCCAAGTCCTCTCTTTTTCTAATGCAGAAAAAAAAAAAAGGGGGGAGGGGGTGAAGAGAAGAAGAGAAAGCCGTGCCTGCACCCTGCTCTTCCCCTCTCCCGCAGCCCGGGGCGGCCAGGCCGGAGGCTCCCGCTCCCCGCAGAGGGAGGGACTCCGCAGCAGCCCCGCATCTCTCTGCGGGGAGACCGGGGGAGTGCAGAAGGGATGCAGGGGGATAAGGAGGGAGTGGACGGAGGATGCTCCCCCCTGCCACGGGCGAGACCCGAGCAAAGCAGAGGCCGGCACAGGACGGAGGGGCCCGACCCCGGTCCAGCGGCGATCCCGAGTTGGGCAAAGCCGGTTGTGAGCCCCGGGAGAGCGGCGGCTACTGCGCCCCGGCAGCAGAGAGGGGACACGAAAGGGTCCAAACCTGCCCCTTCTTTTATTACTTTTTTCTCTTTTTTTTTTTTTTTTTTCAGCATACGAGACATCAGAGAAGCAGCTCCCTCCAAGAAATGCCATTTCCATGATTTTAATAAGCAAAATAGGAAACAATTTTAATAACCAAAAACAGAAACCAGTCTGGATAAAACTACAATAGACCAGGTTTTTTAATATTTTCCATATCATAAGCAGGATTTGAAATTGATCCCTTCAGAACTTTACATGAAATAAAAACCATTTTTTTCCCGCTGCTGCAATGTTTTGATTTCAACACAGTTGAATCAGTAAAAACCAAAGCTCGTTTTCTGATGCATGACTAATATCCACAATATTTAAAACTGCAAGCACCATGCTGTTCATTACAATCTTGTTATTACTGTTAATTTATAAACTAATACAAACTTAAAATGCATCCGGCCAGCAGTGCCAGCTATCCTAACAGGAAACTAAAAAATAAGTTTTCATTTTGGTATTTTTGTCAGTGCAACGTAAATCCTTTTACTGACCTGCAGGAGGAAAAAAACCAAAACAAAACAAAACCAAAGTAATAAAAACACCCATAAGACTCCAAACTACTGCTACTACACAACTGCAAATAAATTTGGGCTAAAACGTTCACTCGCTGCATAGGGAAGCAGAGAAGCAGGTTACAAATCATTGCAAAAGAATACACTTGAAAGTTGCGGTGTGTCTTCCTCAAACCACGTGTGGGGCTCACTTGTTCTCAAACCCCCCCTTCCACCTGCGCTGCTGCCAGCGAGAACCCGACTTCAGGGGGCACAGGGAGCCCTCGCTGCTATCGCGACTCGGCTCCTGTCGAGGAGGGGGGTGGGCTGGGTTTAGCTTTCCTTTATTTACCAAAACCCAAGGGGCAGTTGTTGCTCTAAAGGAACTGGTATCTCGTCCGTCCTTCGCTTCCTGAGTGTACAATCAGAAGGGAAACTCCATGGCCAAACCTCCCCGCTCCAGGCTGGGAATTGTCCTGAAGGGAAGAGTTTCGCTGCCACTTTAAGGCATGGAGGAGTCTCTAGTGACCGATCCGAGTTTTTCCCTGGTAAGTTTGGGTTTGTCAATGCCATTCGGGCGGTTTGGCTTCTGCCCCAACAAACAAAAACCAAAATGAAAACTAAGACAAAGAAATCAAAAACACAACTTAAAAGTGCACCAGATACACGAAGTTGTTCTGTTTTTTTCTAATGCAAAATGCCCATAACTTCTTTTCCTTAAGCATCTCTTTAATACCAAACAAACCGTACAACCAGCCTGCTGAAATGTTATTGTGTGTCTGTGTGTTTTTCTCTCCTGTGCGGTTTGAAGTAGCAGATATTTACAAGCCAACACCATAAAAGAAAACCAAGAGCAAAACCAACGAACAGAACTGCACAAGCAGTAGAAAGTTTGATAACTTGGGATGCTTTTCTTAGCGATGAAACAAAACAATAACAGAAATCTATGGTCGATGATCAACATGCTATAGTTAAACAAGAAAATGGTACAAAATAGAAATTATTACCATACATGTCCAGCATGCAGGATTAATATTTTTAATGCAGATTTTCGTATTTTTCTATATAATCAAGCAGGCAATAAAACTGATGAGTTTTTTTTTTTTTCTTTTCTTTTCTTTCATTCTTTCTTTCTTTCCTTTCTTAGATTCAATGCCCCATCTGAGTCCTGCAACTTATGTCTCAAAGCAGGCAATATATGAAGAGTTTGCATATATTGTCCTTTTTATTTATTCTCTTTTTTTTTTTTCCAAGCAGGTAAATTGTGCATGAGATGGTGCTGGGTATGTCCTCTCTCTTCCCGAGCAGGCAGCATGTTACAGATGGCTTGTTCATTGTCCTTTATTATTATTCTCTTAAAGTCCATCTCGTTCGGCAAGCGAGCAAGCTATAAACCGCTTCACTTGGCCTTTTCTCCTTGGCGTCTGCCTCTGTCCCTCTAACTCACAAATGAAAGTCCAAAAGTTGCACTTCACCTCTCCCATCCCCACCCCCAGCCTACTCTTCCCACAGCTACTCTAGAAGACTTGGATGCTGCAAAAACAAAACAAAAAAGTCAAGTCTCTGTTTTTTCTCTCCTTTTTCTCTAGTCAAGTGGACAGATGGATGGAGATGTCAGAGGAGGATGGGAGCGGGGGGAAGGTGACGGGGTCAGGTTTGGGGATTGGGGGGGGGGAGGTTGTTTGCTTTTTAATCATTTTTGTTAAGCACTCACATGAAGAACTCAGGGGAAGATGGGTTGTCACTGGTGGAGCCGGCCTCCCTGAAGCCATTGCTGGCAAGTTTCTCACACTTGAGCTTGTAGGCGTCTCTCTCTCTGGCGAGCCGGGTCACTTCTTGCTTGAGCTGTTCCACCTGCTGAATGAGCTGCGTCTTTTCATTCTCCAGGTGGTGTTTCTGCTGGACACGTTTATACCTGCAGGACTGGGCATAGCCCCTGTTCTTCAAGGTCCTCCTCTTCTGCTTGAGGCGGATCACCTCGTCTTTGGTGAAGCCTCGGAGGTGCCTGTTGAGCTCCCTCACGGACATAGAGACCAGCTGGTCATCTGAGAACCGGTCCTCCACGCTGCTGGAGGGGGGATGCTGCTGGTGCGAGTTCTGGAGCTGCTGGGAGGAGCTGGAGGAGGTGGAGGGAGTGGGAGAGGCCTGGTGGTGATGGTGGTGGTGATGGTGAGGGTGCCCACTGCCGGCCAGGTCTTCATGAGTGACGGCGGGGTACTGGTGGTGGTGATGGTGATGATGGTGGTGGTGGTGGGCCCGGAAGCTCTCAAAGCCTTGCAGCTGCTGGGACACCTGGTGGGACCCAATGAGGGCTTCAACAGCGTCCTCCGGGGTGAGGTTCAGCGCCTCGGGGTTCATCTGTTGGTAGCTGTTGGCCATCCAGTAGAGGTCCTCCAAGTGGGTCTTCTGCTCGGTGGGGCTGAAGCTGGGCGAGGAGGGCACGGAGCTGCAGGGCGTGCTGATGGGGGTGGAGGAGACGGAGCCAGCAGGCTGCAGGCGTGTGCAGTGCCTGCCCGAGCGGTCGTTCCTGCCCAGGGGCTCCTTCTTCACGTCGAACTTCATCAGGTCGAAGTCGTTGACATACTCCATGGCCAGGGGGCTAGTGGGCAGCTCGGCTCCGATGCTGAGCTCTCCGGCCATCGCTGTCTTGCGGGCACCTCTCCCGGCGGAGGGGCTGGAGACCTCACTCCAGCGCGCAGCCTGGCAGGGGGCTGCCCGCGCTCCCCTATTCCAAACCAACCCGGGCTCTGCTCTCTCGCTTCCTTTCCTCCGCTCCCCCTCCACCGCCGCCTCCTTCTCCCGGCTTCTGGAGCTTCTTCAGTCCGGACAACAAAGCCAAGGACGAGCCGGGGCCGCCTGAATGTCTCCTGCCCTTTTGTATGAGCGCTCGCAGCGCGCCGCCGGCTGCAGCAGCTCTTGGCACCGACGCTCCCGGTCGCAAGGAGAAAGGAGCGAGCGGCAGCAGGAAGGGCAAAAGCAAAACAAAACAAAGATGCTGCCTTCGGGTCTGTGCAGGAAGCAGAGCGGTGCGAACCGTCTGGGTTTTGTAAGTCCGGAGCCTTCCCCCCGCGGTGCAGAGCACCGGAGTCTGCCGCAACTTTCCAGCCCGGGCCGGCGGCCGGAGCAGCGCGCTGGGTGTTGGGCTGTGCCGGGCAGTGCCGGCGGGCTCGGGCAGCGCGGGGGAAGGGGAGGGAAGAGGGGAGGAAGGAGGGGAGAAAACAAAAAAAGGAGGAGAGGGGACACGAGCAGGACCGGGGCTCGGCTGCGGCCGCCACCAGCGCTCGTTGTACAGCTGTGCTGGCAACGCAGCCCCCCTTGGCTTCTTATACTGCCGTGCTGGCCAACAGGCTGGGGCTCTCCTGGATGACCAAGACCGGACGCAAGGTGGGTGTCCCCTGCCAGGACGCAGGATCCCGGTATCCCGCAAGGATCGGGACATGGAGCTGGTCCCTCTGCACCAGGGTCCTGCACCCCAGTTCCCTTCCCTGCCCCTGCAGAGGTGCTCTGAAGCCCCAGCACCTCACTTTGGGGGTGCTGGGGACCCCCTTCCCTGCACCAGCAGCTCATCCTCACATTCTCCATCCCAGAAAGCCAACTACTACGGCTCCCTGCTCCAAGCCTCCACCGTCTGCCTGGGCTCCGGCCCCACCGGTGATGTCTATGTGCCTTTCCGGGACCTGCTGCCCATGGTGCACCCCAACGACATCGTCTTTGATGGTAGGTGGGGTATGGGGAGGACACCCCCTTCCATGGGGCACCCTTGAGCGGTTGGGTCACCCCTCATCCCCCAGGCTGGGACATCTCATCCCTGAACCTGGCCGAGGCCATGCGGCGCGCGGAGGTGCTGGACTGGCCGCTGCAGGAGCAGCTCTGGCCCCACATGGAGCAGATGAAGCCCCGACCCTCCATCTACATCCCCGAGTTCATCGCGGCCAACCAGGAGGAGCGGGCGGACAACGTCCTGCGTGGGTCCATGGCGGAGCAGGTCCTGGTGCTGGTGGTGGGGACACAGAGATGATGTGTGTGGGGTGAGATGCCCCCATGCTGACAGCATCGGTGCTGTCCCAGGTGGAGCAGATCCGCAGGGACATCCGTGACTTCAAGGAGAGCAGCGGCGTGGACAAAGTCATCGTCCTGTGGACGGCCAACACCGAGCGCTTCTGCGACGTGGTGCCGGGGCTCAACGACACCGCCGACAACCTGCTGCGGGCCATCGAGGTCAGGGCACGGGGAGGGCCCTGCTGGTGGTGGTGGTGGTACCGGCAGCACCCAGTGGTGCTGAGCTGCTCCGTGTCCACGCAGCGAGGCCTGGAGGTGTCCCCGTCCACGCTCTTCGCCGTGGCCAGCATCCTGGAGGGCTGCGCCTACATCAACGGCTCCCCCCAGAACACCTTCGTGCCCGGCGCCGTGGAGCTGGCTGCCCAGCGCCGCGTCTTCATCTGCGGAGACGACTTCAAGTCGGGTCAGACCAAGCTCAAGTCGGTGCTCGTGGACTTCCTGGTGGGTGCCGGGCTCAAGGTACGTGGGGATGGGGAAGCGCTGGGGAATGGGGGGGGGGGGGAACCTGCCCGTGATGGGGGTGCCCTGTGCCCCCCACCCGCCCCCCCCCA
>JAVHNF010024393.1:10496-21454 GCA_034783455.1 Micropsitta finschii | reverse complement strand
TTCTAGAAAAAGCCACCAAACACTACAGCGGGTTTAAAATTCACTTGGACGTTTCAGAGGAGATGCAAACTCAAAATAGGCAGGTGTTTTATGGCATTTATGCTAACTTGGTAGTAGAGCTGTTCTGTCCAGTTTGAGGTGCTTGTTGCTATAATCTCTGAACTTATAGATAACTGTCTTTATTTCTCAGAGCTGGTACTATAGTTTCATAAAGAAATCTGCTTTAGAACAGTGTTTTACCATGTGGGTTTGTGCAGGCTGGCAGCTACTGGAATCAAAGTTTTCTCCCAGCTAACACAGAAGCATTGGGATTTGCTTCCATGTATTTGTTATTACAAAAAATCTGGCCATTAATTATTTAAAAATACTATTTTTTTTTTCAATCTTGTTTCATTTTTCTCAGCCCAGTTCATGAGAGCCTTGTCCTTCTAGAAGTAATTTCTTTCCCTAGCTTGGCAGTTTCATGAAGCATGCTTCTGCTAGGTTTTTCATTGCTCTCACAGTGCTCATGTAGCTTCCATTATACAGCATGTAATACAAAAAAGTGTGCTCAAATGCCAAGTAAGAGAGTTTTTTTCACCAGACGTCCTGCTAGGGAAAATAGGAGAATATTCTCCTAATGCCTGCGTTTATTTTGGTATTCTTAAGGCCCTGTTCAGTTTTATTTTAGGTTTTATTTGTACATCTTCAAAATAGTTGAGATTTACTTTATGCTCTCAAATGTGGCATTTATATGTTTTTGGTGCTGAGTATAGATTCTGCTTGGATTTGACAGTATAACCTACTTACATGTTGCATGTAGGGTAGATAGTATGAGTTGGGGATTTTTTTTTTGTGGCAGAATTGTCTATTTTCATAAAAATAAGTGTAATTCACTTCAGGAAACTAATGACTGTAGAATCCCTAAGAGTCTCTTTTGACCTGCCCATTATTGTTTCTCTGTCATCTTGCCTTTAGAGAGATTTTAGCAGAGGTAGTTTGGGAGTGCGCTTTGTACATACTGAAACTTACAGGTGAACTGTAAAATCCACTGCCAAAATCCAATCCTTTCTTTACTGCTCCTTTATCATTTATATATAAAGTCAACCTTTTGAAGGGATTTTTCCATCCAAAATGAAAAGAGAATATTTTTTTTTTTCCTGGCTTTTAATACTTCACTAGGACTTGGCTCTTTTTTCTCTCTGTTTCCTGGAGGATTTGACTTCCTCTGGAAGCACTGGATTAATGCCCTATCTTGCAGCTGAAGCTAGTGGTTCTCTCAGCCCTCAATTAAAGGGGTAAGCCTGAGGCCTTTTCTGTGCTTGGAAGTACCATTCCTACTCATAAAAGAGGCCATTTTTCTGATTTAGCTTATATCAGCTCTTCAATGGCAGAATATTTTCTTGCCAGTATAATTGCATCTAATTGTATAGCAAGTAGCTGGCATAGCCATGTCAGCACAAAGAAATTGCACCACTGAGAAAGCTAAGCTGGTAAAACTTCTAAACATTGTTCAAATGGCTCCTGACATGGTGAAAAAAAGGGAGAAAAATTCGTTCCTGTCCTTATAAAAATCTGAAGGTTGTTACAGATCTTAAGGAAGAGGAAAAGAGAAAACAGTACCTGATGGAGTGTGGGTTTTGAGTTTATGATTCCATTTGTAAATTGGTGGCCAGAATTTCAAAGAATTTATATTGGAATATAGAAATGAGAAATACAGTAAGGACTCAGGCCCAACATTTACTTTTTGGCTTTCAGCTGGGTATGAATCATAAAGAAAAAGTTTACTTCCCCTGTGCCATGCAGATTTAGGCACTGGTATGTCAAAGGCATGCTGTAAGAATTGCGTTGATTTAGAATTGGACTCCAAAGAGATTCTCTATTCTTTTTTCACATGAAAAACTAATGTATTTCCATAAACTCTGTCTGTAACTAGTTCTATCTGGTGATGAACAAAAAATATCTAATTATCAGCACAATATTTTGAGGCACAACAGTTTACTGAGTTAGTGCCATTAAATTAATTTTAATCCAGTGCCTTGTATCTGATTTGAACTGGCGTCTCCAAGGTAGTATGAAGTGACATATTGAGGTACTTAAAGTATTGATTCATCCTTTAGGAGTACTTTTTGAGGTTCTTTCCTTTTTGTACTGCCTTTTTATTTTGCTTTTATTGTACTTGAAATGTTCATTGCTGAACTAGGGCTTTGACTGGGGTCTTTGACTGTAGGTGGAAATGTTTTGTATTTTAGTGTTGGTATTAAGTTGAAGGATTAGTGCCATTTAGAGATCTTATGCTTGGCATGATGATTTCCTATGCAATTTTGTTCTGACACGGATATTATTTTTCTGATTAATTAAATTAATTCAATTATTGATTTCTTTTTAAACTGGTTACATATCCAGTAGGGTTCTGTGAGTAGGTTAGAACCACTCACACTGAGCAAATTGTAGGATTATTGTGTTAATTCTCAGTGCAATCCTGTGACGATGCGATAAGTAATCACATCTCATAAACAGGAAAGATATGATTCACCTGCGTGAAGGGTCTATTGAAGGTCTATATATCTAACTGAAAATTTCATGTACGCCTTAAGAATTCAATAGGGATTTGGGGGATGTTCAGTTCTTGCCCTAACTCTCCTCAGAAAGGAGTTGATTTCTATTTCTGCATATTATAAATATGCTTCTTGGCGCATTAGTTTATTTTAGCCCTTCTAATCTCAGTTCATCTAGAATTAGAAGATGTTCTATGCTATAGAAGCTTTACAGCATGATAAACTGCTCTTAAAAACACGCTGACATTTACATTCTTTCCCTCCTCCCACATTTGATGCAATTCAACTGGAAGAGAATAAAGTCTTCTCAGGAAAATAGCCTTTTTAGGGTTTTTTGTTGTTGTTTAGGGTATGTTTGTTTGAACAAGGTTCTGAAAAACCACATAGGAAAAATACTGATCACTTTAATCAGGTTTAGTCAACTACTCCTTAAGGTAGGAAAATAATTTTCCATTAAAAGTGTTTTTGACAATGGGAATGGGGAAGCAAAGCAGATTATTTAGCAATCAAACAAAATGGTGTTTTTTTGGGAAAAAATTTCTTAGCGGAAGTGTTTAAATCTCACTGAATCTCTGTGAAACTACATTGCCCTGAAACAAAACAGATTTCTCATGTTAAATGGTTATGGACAGAAGTAAGGTGCAAATTTATTTGAGAAATTAGAAGAAAATAGATTAAAACAACTATAGAGGTCCTGCACCGCTATTAGCTGCTATAATGGTGTTTTAGTTAGAAATATTCAGATGCCATTTACAAAGATGAAGAAGTTGCAGGTGCAGTAAAAATCCCCCAGGGTTTGTAGGTGGCAAATGTAGATGAATGCTTAATCTGGTTTTGAAGATTTTTAAGAGAATTGATATATTTACTTGAGTTTGAACCTGGAAGTGATCTCTAGTTGGGTCATCAGATGCCATCCCTGTACATCATGCAAGATTGATTTAATGACACAAATACCATCCTTTATTGATGAATGCCATTTCCTTCATTCCAGTACAGGTACTCCTAGTTCATGAATTTTAGCATGCAAGATTGTTGTCTTGAAGTGTACTCTGGTTTATGGTTGTGACTTTTCTTCCATGCTTCTAACCTGCTGCTGTTGTCTAGCCCTGGTGTTTCTGAAAAGCAAGGAGCAGATGTATTGGCTTATTCAGCATTGTGGTCTTGGGAGCTTAGGAGAGTGAGTTTCATCTCTGTGTACCTTCAAGGAGTTTTAGTGAACTTTGGCAAATTCATGTAGCAGCTGCTCATGTCCAGACCTCTTGTAGGATGAGAATAGGAGCACTGAAGCAGTACTTCAGCATAAGTGCATTAAAGATTTAACTGCGTTCAGATACTGACAGGAGGAGGCCACATGAGTACCCAGGGTACATCAGGGTTATCTGCAATCTGCATCAGAAAAACAGGAACAGTGATCACCAAAGTATTTTATTCAAATGTGTTATATGTGGTTTGAGCCAAGAAGTCCTGAGCATGGATACCTTGTGTCATTAGACTTAAAATATTTTGTCAAATGACCCACTCCTGAAGTTCTTACTTGGTCAAAATTGTCATTAGCCTCAGTGATAATTTGCTAGAATAAAGCTAGAGTAAAAAGTTCAGGATTTGTTCCAGTAAATAACAAATAACTGAAAGCAAACTTGTTTACTCCTCATTCCTGCATTCAGCATGTATCTGGGAAGGAAATAAATCTGCCGTGCACCCCAGGGTAAAGTATATTAATCAACCAGTTATCTTGTTAAGGGAAAATAAATGACTCGCTGTGCTGACTGAATACATTGAAATGCACAAGCTTTGCAGTGCTGTTAGCAATCCGATACTGTCAGCCATCCAGAAGCTGCTAGAGAAGTTAAAATACTGGAGGAGTGCAACAGCAATGTAGCAGTACATTTGCAGCCTGTATTACATAGTGCGGCTCAGAGCCAGCTGTGAATCTTTATTATTCGGGTATACCCTTTGGCAGGCATTCTTCCATTGAGGCAAGGGTGTGCTACTCTTCCCTCAGCACCAAGATATGGACAATCTACAGAAGCCCTTTCAGTGATGGATTGTTATTTTGTATGGTAGTTGCAACTTCAACAACAAAACCCAACAACGGCAGCAACAACAAAAAGATGTTCCACAGGGACAGACTAGATTTTATGTATTTTGGATAATTTATTTATATTCTTACAAGAGTGTGAATAGTGCCCTTGCTGAGAGAACACATGCAGCAGGTTAAGGCTGTTTTAGGGCAGTGAGAGGGTGGCAGTTAGAGTCACTGTGTTTTTTGTTGTGTTTTAAAAGGTAGCTTAAAATTGGACACATGAGGACACAAACATGCATAGAAAGAACTTTGTTCCTCCATTCTTCACTCTGAGACAACCAGACACATGCTGCCGAGTGCACAGGAGCCAAGCAGTGGGGGGACTCTCTGCCAGTTGTTCTGCATCCTCTGTGCTCAGAGCTCAAGTCTTCCTGTGCCTGTCTTAGTAGATATAGCTGTAATCTTAAACAGGGGATGGCACACTTCAGCACAGCAGTTGTCTTTACATTAGGATTCACTCTCTTTCCCCTTCCTCTAGTCCTGTTTCTGTTTCTTTGAATTTTAAGAAACAGGAAAGGGGAGCTGAAACAGAACTCCTCAAAGGATAGCAGAGGATCAGCTCTAATTACAGTGAGTCTGAATGAAGCCATATGTTAAAACATTGATGATTTCAGAATTGCCATATGTGTTTCTCAGATATACTGTTATTTCTTAATAGGTTCCAAAATGTGACAGGAGACCACTCTTTCTTCCCTTAGATATTTGGCATATGCAGGCAAACTCTACTATCATGTCAGAAAGATGTATGTGGGCTTTACTGCCTTGTAAGATATTTGTAGGTTTAAGTGGTGGCTTGACTTTGAGACAGCTGTTCAGAGGTAGCAATTCCAGAACATGAAAGGACTTGAAGCTAAGTGCTCTCATCTTTGAGGGAAATCTAAAGATCTGAGTCAAGCAGGTGATTAAAGTGATGTAGGTGCCTAACTCAAAGACAGGTATTTCTAGAAGCAGCTCTGCAGTTACTCTGACCTTTTGAGGTCATTTGTCAGATCAGTCAGAAGTGAGAGCAGAAGCTGGGTCTGCTGGGAATCCCTAACGCAGCCCTTCACTTGCAGGAGCAGCTAATCATTAATAGCAGAGCTGTGATAATTCTTATTTGATTCATCTGATGGTTTTAAAATCTAAATGGTTATTGAATAGCTAAAATGCATGCTGTTAAACTGATGTTAAAATTCAGAGGTTTTAAGTCAAATAGTTTACATTTGGCTTGAAACCCTGTATGTAGTAATTATTAGCCAGTAAAAGGTTCCCCACTGTTTGCTTTGTAGACTTATTTATGTAGAATATTTAGATTTTTTGTTGACAAGATTTGTATCAACCTCTGAATCTCCTCCAGGACACTTAAGACAAGCTGCTAGTAGAATGTGAAACAAAGGTTTGTTTAGAGCTCTCTTAAGTGCCAACTGTCAAGCTGCAGGCAGAATGGAAATAGATGGAATATTTACATCAATCCATGCCCTGTCAAGGGTGATTCTCACCTTCAAGGGAAAGCTCTCTTTTGTGTGTATATAAGTGCATGTGTGTTTCTGTTTACACACATAGAAGAGCAGGGGATAATTAATTGATCGTCTTCTGCAATGTAAAGTATAAAAGCTGTGACTAAATGAGCTACTCTGGATAATGATTTTATAAACTCGTGTGCTATCAGTAGTAAAAAAGGAATTGCAGCTGTTATGTCAGCAAGAGGCATCCATGCCTTTTTCTTCTGGTAGATTTTTATCCTTGTGTGTCAGAGTTCAGAAGCTGAAGGAGGGGAGGATATGTAACCTGTTTGTTTTTCCTTTGGAGAAAAAAAAGCAAATGTTTCTCTGCACAATACCTAGCAATAATAATAAAAATAATAATAAATTGCAATTGCACTTTAGCTGGAAATGTTTGTACTTTGTTGTTCCTGGAAGATGGTAATAATGCAGCATTCAGCTCTTCTTGTTACAAAAAAGAGTCAAGGGTGAAGACCTTAAAAGATGCTCCAAGGTGTTTTTTCCTCTCTCATTAAGTTGTTTTGAAAATGCCAGTCAATTTGGTGCAGTCTGCTCTGTGCCAAAGGAAATGGATTTACTCTTGAGGAGCATTAATATCAAATGGAGGGATATGTTGTTAGACAGGTTTAATTTAACTCCATCTACATTGGTGCAGATTTCACCAAAGATAGGGAGATTATTCCAGCCTTTCCTTCAAGTTGGTAGCAGAATATTAACAAGAAAACCTGAAGTGTCTCATGTGTTGTTAGTATTGAGACATTGTGAAAGGGTTTCAGTGATCTGATTGAAACCTGAATTAATTTCCCCAATAAAAATATCACATTGGACAGTTAAAGGAGGGTCTAGATGATGATGAAATATAAGATGTCCTAGGGAACTGCATGCTTGCAAAGGTGTTTGCTGATGGATATGGAATAGACAAGAAAGAGCAGAAGCTTTTGAAAAGTCTTTATTGAGAAAGTTTATCCTGCACATTTCTCATAGTGCTGGAGGCAACAGTCTTCTATTGTTCTAAAATTCATGAAGGGTACCATATGCTAATTTTTTCCTCATAAAACTTTTAATTATAGATGTCTTGGGATAACAGGTATACACATACACACAAACATGCAGCTTATACAGGTAAAATGACTACGACTAGATGTGTATGTCTATTTACGTATTTAAGCCGTATTTCAGTGTCCTGTTTAAGACTTCTGAAAAGGGATCACAACCCCTTAAGGATGCTCTGCTGCTGCATGGCATCGTAAACAAAACGGCTCTGGAGTTCAGCTTAGTGGTGACATTTTGGTTATAATGTCAATAAACAAGAAACCCCCCTGTGGCACATTGACTGACTTTGCCTCATCAAACCAGGAGAAACTGTAGTCTGCTTACATGGTTATGATGTTGCTTTCTCCATCTTACTAATTAAAATAAGGATTTTTAGCTAGGTTAAATATTCTGGGCTTTGCAACCCTACACTACATTGCACACTTTTGCTTTACATCTTTACCTTGTTGGGTTTTTTCTTTAGCTCAATTGCTGGAGACAGGCACTAACATAAATGAAATTTACTCTGAGTCAGAGACTTGGGGATTTTTTTGCGTGAGTTCAGATAATTGTTGTGATGAAAATAAAAAAGCCACAGACATCTTAAGAGAAATATGCTATTATTCTGGAACCCTTATTTAAAATAGTGCTGCTTTAGTTACTCTGGAAGGGAATTCCTTTGTCAGTGCTTCTTTCGGCTCACCCCATATGCTCAACTTCACATGGGAAACCTTTTGAAAAATAGTGTTTTAATATAAGCATGAAGTTTTCCTCAGCCAGATGATGTTCTTGGTAAACCGTTGGCACTACTATGTCTTGGAGATATCAAGAAGGCATATGGTGACTGAAGACTGAGTTACTGCTAGTGATCAGAAGTAATCTTGAATGAGTTTGTTTAGATAACATAAAAACTACACCTTTAAAAATAACCTGTATATTGTGTCATGGCACACAGCAAGGCAGACACTCTCTTTTGGTAATTTGTCACACATGTTTATGGTTTCTGTCACCTGTTCACAAATTTGGAGATTGAAAAATAGGGCAGCAAACATAATAGGTAATACTGTGTTTCCTGAGAGCACGCCCTGGCTTCTATCTCATTTTAAATGTGGGCACTTCCACTACTTTATGAATGGTAGCCATTTATAAGTGAGTGTTCTCACTGGTGTAAATTGATCCAGTGCCAAGGAAGAGCTTTAGTCCCATTGCAAGTAAATTACAAGCTTTATGGTCATTCTGAGTAGGAGACATTCATCCAAATTGTTGACAACTCACAGCTTAAATTCCCTTGTAATTACAGTCTGACCCAAAGAGCTACTGACAGCTTTTAAAAACTCATTCTAACATTTTACATCTTTGGATAGCTTAAACCATTGTTTGCTTTATTTTAGCTTTCTGGTTTTGTGTTTGTTTTGTTGTTTTTTTGTTGGTTTTTTTTTTTTTTTTAATTGCTAGTTAAAATTCCTGAATATAATGAACCTCTACCAGCTTGATAGGAAAGTGTTTTCTTCATTCAAACTCAGAATAGTCAGAGCAATTTCATTTACTTGCAATGGGTCTTCTGTGTTAAGAGCATGATTTTTTTAAATCCTAGATTGGATTCAGTAAGACAAGTGCAACAGCTCTGTTTCTTTACAACAAAACAAAGAGGAGGGGAAAAAAACCAAATACACAAACTGTCATGAATTTTCAAGTCTGGTATGTGACAGGTGTGCAGTTTCAGAAATGGGAGTTTTACACTTCTGGGTAGCCATGATCCTATATGGCAGCCTTCCCAACATGAAGTATTCCTGTCTTGTCAGAGAAGCTTTGAAAGGAACAAATGCTATTTCATCTGAATCTTGAAAAAGTCTATGTTAGTTGAATCTTGTGTATGCTTTAAATAACATAGAGAAATTATGTTGTATGATGGCCTAGCAATTAAAGGGCACAGTTAGCTGTCATCTTTGTAACAGTGCCTTGCTGGTGTCTGTCTAGCTGCAAGAAGTTTTTTGTGTTGCTGAGCACAGAATTTCCCCACAGGCAAATCTCATCATCTTTTATGCCATACCATAGACAGAACAAGAGTTTGTTACAAGTCACACTGTCTCTTTTTTAGGCATCTTCTAAAAATTAGGCCGGAAGAGATGAACCTCCTACAGATGGTGCATGCATTTATTCTGAAGGGCTTGACTGATGTCCGGTTTGATGCCATTCTGTGATCTGTGCTGTGGTGACAGGGATTTTTGCCACCAGCAGATTTTTCCTGTGGTTTACTATATTTCTAAGGAAAAATAATTTAATAAAAAGAAAGGAAACTGAGCACCATTGCTGAGTTTGGATATAGTTGGATATGTAAGCAGTGAGTATAAAATGTTTATGTCTGTTACATGATTGTATTTTGGTCTTATAGCTAGTCGAGAATCTGTAGAGCTATATTCCAACTGTTACCTGGTGTCTTAAAATGTCCAGGCAGATTGATTTTGCAAGGAACAATTTCCATTCAATGTACCTTCCTCTTCTCATCTAGATTCAAATGTGAGACACAATATTGTAGAATATTGTTATATTCTTTCCTGGAAAGAAAGCCGCCTTCTGTTATTGGATAAGTAATGTCTTGAGGTCCTATTTATTATTTGATGGATCTATATACAGTTACTCTATGCCACTGATTTTCTGTGCTGGTATTTCAGATAGTTGTTATTTTTGTATGTAAAGAGTTCACCAGAGAAGGCCTGCTGTGGATAAATGTAACAAAGGATTTCAGTGACTATTGTTAGCCTTTCTCTCTCCTTCTCTCTTTTGTGTTAATATTCAGCTCTTTTCAGGTAGCAGTATACTCTATATAGCTACAGTTCATTGTGCACAAGAAATAACTATAAGAAAATATTGAAATGGTTACTGGTTCATCACTGGGAAATCCTAGCCTTAGGGAATTGCTTAAGTAGCATTTTTAATGTCTTATTTAGAACCTAATCATGAGGTGTTTCTCCTCTCTGAGGCCACATACAGAGCTCACAGCAGGGGAGTTATGCTACTAACACTGAGAAAAGGCTCTGTGAAGTTTGCAGGAACACCCCTGCCAGTGTGCAATTCGTCTAGTGTTTGGAGACTAGGTTTAAGTGAGTGTCACAGGATGACTCCAGAACCTCTGGCATATCACACTCCCAAGTACCTGTCAATATTGACCCAACAGGGGAAATATATGTTTTCCTTTTCTAAACCGGGAAGCTAGGACTTGTCTTCATGTAGTGTTAATCTAAGGTCAGTAAGCTGTCTTTTGCATACAAAAATAGGGGTGAGTGTCAGTGACAGTCAAATTGCAGTTGTATGCCCTGGAGAGGTGTGAACGGAGCTGCAGAACTGCTCAAGCTACTTATTGCCTTATCTCAAGTGGTGAAAGTTTTCCTATTCCTAGCTAACCTCACCTTAATTTCAAAACCTTATGTCCTTCAGACCTCTCTGCACCTCCCAGTGTTGATTTTAAAACTTTTCCTTGTTTTTAAAGGAACTTGCACCTTTATGTAGGTGATTCATTCCTTCCCTATCACTTCTGTCCTGACATTTGAAATTGGATTTTGCAGAGGTACCCTTGCCTGTAGCCGATAAGAAATGTTTGTTTCTGGCAAGATGGATTTTGTGTCTTGCTCCTTTCCTCTTTCCCTTAATCTGCCCCTTTTTGCATTGTTCTTGCTGTTCTTTCTTTTTGCATTGTTCTTGCTGTTCTTTCTTTTTGCATTGTTCTTGCTGTTCTTTCTTTTTATTGTAAGTCGGCTTCATTGTCTTTTTCTGCAGCCAGGGCAAGCCCTTCACAAACTCATTATATAATGTATTTAACAGAAAGGC
>JAVHNF010024379.1:0-12530 GCA_034783455.1 Micropsitta finschii | reverse complement strand
AGCTCACAAATATTCAAGAACAGCAAGAAAAACGCAGGCTTCCAGTGCAGACCAATGCCAAGAATGTAATCCACAGTTTGTCCTTAATCATATAAGTATCATCTCAAATGTTTCCAGTGCTTTTGGCAGGAATATTAAATTACAAAATCTAGGATGCTTGCCAGAAACAGAAAGCAGAAGGTTCAGAGTGAAAGCAGTTGCTCTATGCTTCTGCAGGAGCAACATGGCATGTCAATATGGACAGTTACTTTGAAAAAAAGAAATTAAAAGGGCAACTTCTCATAAGTGTCTTACAGTAATTCCTTCCAACTAGTTACCAGTACTAAAATATGCACTGTTGGTGCCTGATGACAATTCAGGAAGTACGTGAAGGTGACTATCTTGTCAGTTTATTGAGCTTTTCTTTTGTGGAGCAGGAAGTACTGATTGGTCTTGTTTCCAGCTCAGGCTAGACCCTGACTTTGGGTTTGTCTGTGTGCTGGAAGGAACTTGCAGAACACTGTAGGGTTGTTTCAGATTCACTCTGAGAGACAGCCAAGGGCAGAGTTCGAAGATTGGCACTTTTGTTGTATGTACCATAAGAAGGTACTTACACTTTTGTAAAATGCATCATTGACTACGCAAAGAGTCCTATGAGAGAGAGATGGAGAATTGTAAGGTCTTGTATGTATGTCAAGCCTCCTTTGAGAATTACCTGCAACTCAGTACTTGCTTTATTTGTCAAGGGGGAAGTCCTGTTTGCCTTTAGAGGGTGAACCTTTATCCATTTCTGATGAAATTGTTAGAATAGGGTGCTATAATGGATATAAGCTGTCCTCTAGAGAAAAGGACAAATTATAAACTATTTAATTGATACTGGAAAATTTTCATCTTGCATCAGACATGTTGACTTTGACACATTTTTCCTTCTTTCTCCCTTTTCCTGCTCTCTGTCCCACATGACTGCTTTTCCAGGGTCTGCAGAGCAGTGTCTGACATTCTCATCCCATTCAGGCAATACTCCAGTTTCTTCTGCAAAAGATAGAAACGCAGATGATTTATTTAGTAATACATATGATTTTTGTCACTCTATTTGTATTATCTTTCTCATGCTTTATTGAAGAACTGTCCTTAAGATCAGCTAGAAATTCCAGCTGTATCTTACCCAAAATACACATCCTACAGAAAACCAAGGATGCAGAGATGTTCCTTTATTGGCTATTCTTTTAAAATAAGAGGAGTCTGAGCATCAGCCCTTGGATTTTAAGTACCTACCCCATTTGGGTCCATTGATGCTATGTAGTTATGTAGAGCTGGTAACAGTATTTTATTGCCATGCAATAAAAAAAAATATTGGTTTAGCACCAATGCCAAAAAGCCTTTCTGGATGGTGCTACACTTTGCTGGTGCCTCCCACTCCTCAAGTGTCCAAACTCAATCACAGACATTACAGAATCAGTCTCTGATTTCTGTCAAGAATGGGGTGGCTGAAAAACACTTTTCTCCTTCATATCAGACAGTTGTCCTTTTCTGTGGTGGCAGGAAAAGTGTGTAGAAGAGGAAGTGTTGACCTCAGAGCTGCTTTCAAGCTTATCTTTCTTACATTTCCTTGGTCTGTGAGGTATTTATGTCTGCTGGCTGGGACTCACCTGTGACTGTGTCTTACTGTGAAAGCTGATTGACTCTTTAGGGTGCTTAAAAGACCCATATATGCTGTTGCATTTGCAGTGGGTATGTTAGAATTCACATTCTGTATCACATAGGCAATTGAAGCCACAAACAGAAATTGGGATGCATTTTCCACTTGTTAGTCAACTAGGGATAAATCTAAACAGGAGAAAGCATCTAGCTTGTTATTTTGATTGCTTCTGTATCTCTGCTTTTCTGAAAGAACTTGAAAGAATGCTGAAATTAGAGGGAAGACAGACCAAATACATAGAGGAGCAATGCACACTGCCTCCCTCCTGTGAAAACAAAGATACAGGTTCTAGAAAGCTTTGGAGGCACAAAGCTTGTTAAAACCATGGCACATTTTTCAGAGGAAGCCAGATGTATTTAGGGAAATGTCGCTGGCAACATTAATGTTGCTTAAAAAAACCCGGCAACTGCTTTCTAAACATAACCTTCTCTTAGTTATAAAGCACTAGTTACTTTCATCAAAGGAAATTGTAAGATATATTTGCTTGTTAACTGTATACCTAGTGACTTTTTTTTTCTGTTGAAGATCAACTTGACTTTTTGTTTAAACAATACCACAGGGTAACTAATTAGAGTGCTAAGGAGAACTGACAGAGTAGTAGCAGTGGCAGAGAGAAGAAAATCAAAGCTTTCCCCTTGCTAGTGTCAAAATGTATGTGACTGAGTGACAACCTAGTCAGCTAATTCCATACAGGAGTTATTTTGCTTTGTGTCCTCTGTTTTTAAAACCTTGGATGCATAACTTAAAAGTATACGGAAGCAAGTTAGATACACTTGCTGAAAAAGCATACCTTCCAAAGACTTTGGCAAAGCATTTAGACCCTCATGTAAACTCCAGCTCTTCAATTGCGATGTTTGCTGAGCACCTGTGAAGAAGTATCATTTGCAGAAGACAGCCAATTCACATGCCTGTACTGCAAACAGTGTTATGCTGGCGCTGTAATGTGAGCAATTGAAATGCATAAGTAGGTGAGTGCATGGGATATCTGAGGCTGAAATAGACCCACTAAACATACTGAATAATTAGCTTTACTGAAACCAGAAGTGAAATACCCAGCATTTAAACAAGAAATGCTGGTCTTTCCTGTGTACATGAAAAATGAAACAAAATTAAGTCTTGGAACACAATCTCAGATAGGCTTGGAGTCCTAAATGAAAGAAAGGACACAAATTCAATAACAGAATTCAAAGCCTCCAGTAGGTTCCAAACTCAGCATGGGATGATACAGGAGAGTGGAGCCCAAACATCTCTTTGCAAATCCTTATAAAAGTCTTATTGAAGGAACAGAGGGATTACATAGCTGGTTTTCATATGTTAAACTTGTCTTGCAACTGAGAAGAAGTTCTAGTTGACTTCAGTGACTAAATAAGACTGTAGTAGACATTGAGTAGGATTTCAGGACTTCAGGTTTATTGATGCACTTTATATTCCCTTGGGAAATAGTGGTAATTGCCTGTCTTCCCCTTAGAGAAGTGACTTTGTACTGATCTGTACCAGATACTCTCTGCTTGATACATTATGTTCTGCAGAGCTGGTAAAAAGCCTTCACCCCAACTTTTAGCATATTGATGCACTGCTTAGTGCTGGCATGAAATTAAATAGCAGCAGTTTGGGACTCATGCTGCTTTGTGCCCTTATTTTTTTAATATTTTTTGTATTCATGGGCCCTGTTTTATTATAACATCCTGCATAATATATGGGGTGCTTTAGTTGAGAATAAATTAGTCATTCAGATTTTTTTTTTGGTCTTCTTGAGGCATGTCAGTCAAGTCATACTAACTGTGAAACACTGAGCAATGATTAATGAAGCCTTTAGAGAATGCAGGTGAGTTCTGCTTCACATTGCAATTACCAGTTTTCTCAGAACATTTGCTAATGGTGTAAGCTTCCATATCTGGGAGATTTGCTATGTTCTGGGCACTATTAAAACACCTTAGTTTCCTGCTGGCAGACCATAATGCTTTAGAAAAAACATTGCCAATCGGAAATGCTCACTACAGGGTCTTACACAGAGTTTGCTTGCTTATTGAGCCTTATCTTCGAAGGATGCTGAGGAGCTGCAGTCCTGGTTCTTACTGCTGAGAGCCACTTCCTCTTGGGACTTCTGAAAACTAGCATAATGTGACTCAACTTGAGTATCTAAAAATGACTGCATGAATCATTAGGTAGTAAGCACTCTGGGGCCTCAGCCAGTCTTCCTGTTCTGCATTTAGGTAGTGTGTAATATTATAGGGGTTTGGATCTGAGTGTCTTATGACCTATGCAATACTCTAGATATAAATAGTAGTCATAACTAAGGGATATAGTTTGTCTGCTTCTGATCTCATCAGAGCCATGTTTCAAATCTTGCAGAGCTTATTGTAGGAATTCAATCTTTAGACCTCAATCTTCATTATTTGAGCAGCAGACCAGCCATTGTAGTAGCTACTCTGTTCTACACACAGCAGTTCCCCACAAAGAAAGATAAAAAGAGTGAGATGGAAGAAAGATACTTGATGTAAATGCCATTTGAGTAAATGAAACATCTCTACAACTACCTGAAAGGAGGTTGTAATGAGGGGGGGGTTGGTCTCTTCTCCCAAGTAACAAGCTATAGGACAAGAAGTAATGGCCTCAAGCTGTACAGGGGAGGAGGGTTAGACTGGATATTTGGAAAAATTTCTTCACAAAGAGAGTGCTCAGGCATTGGAACAGGCTGCCCAGGGAAGTGGTGGAATCATTGTCCCTGGAAGTGTTCAGAAACTGTGTGGATGAGGCCCTCAATGGCATGGTTTAGTGGTGGTCTTGGCAATGCTGGGGTAATGGTTGGACTTGATGATCTTAAAAGGTCTCTTCCAACCTAGTTGATTCTATGATCAGGCATTGTAACTCTGCAATGTGCAATTGGAAATGAAGACTTCTGTGATGCCCTGTGCAAACATGCCAGAAGGTACAATATTTTCCATACAATTCTTTTAAAATTATATTGCCTTTTCAGTAAAATTTTTGATTGGACACTGATTATCAGCAAAGCACAAGGAAAGATTAGGGGATGCATTGTTGCCGAAGCCAACTGGTCAAGGATGACTCAAAGTCACAAGGTTTGTTTAAAATATATAATAACTTGGGGTTCATCTCTATTTGCTGTCTTGCTCAGGGGCTCAGATTTTTTTGGCTTTGGATCTGCAACCAGGCTGATAAAAGACTACTTTTATCAGGGTAGTTGAAGGTCATCTGTAGTCATGGGATTGCACGAGTTAGCCTTCAGGAAAAAACACCAAATATTACATTATTTAGTGACCTGGAGTAACATTATTGTCCTTTTAAATTGCTTTTCAGCACCAGTGAAAGATGGTATTTCTAGTGATTCTTACTAAGAATGTGGATGATAGAACCTCTTGTTGCTGTGTTTTGAAGGAATGATAGTGACTCTTCTTTATAGCCATAGGGAGATCACATTTTGTGGCATGTGGGGGTAAACCACTTCTTAGATCAGCATGCTTGTGTGCAAATGAATGCTTCCTTAATGGAATGCCCATGTTTCTCTGAGGGGGCTACAGGTGTGTCAAAGCAAGGCTTGCAAAGAGCAGCCATGATTCAGACACTCTCATGACACTGGAAGAATAAAAGTGAATGTTGATGAGCACCATAAAGAATTACAGAATGTAACTATCCTCCTTTTAATCTAATCTTGATGGCTAATCCTCTGTAAGCAGCAACATTTATGACATTCAAAACGGAGTTTGAGTGAACTGATTCCAGAATCTCATTGATGGCCTCAGTGTAGCCTAAAAGCCACACAGTCTTAAATTTAAAATGCAAAACCTCTGTCAAGACTTTCCTCTCCACTGGGCCTTGTGGAGGGAACTGGCAGTTAGCTCATGTGGACTTTATAGCAGGTCTACAGTCTGTTATGCCAGTAGCCACATACTTCAAAGTGCTGAAGTTCTGAGCTCAAGGTTGGGACCTGGAGGCATATGAGCCTTATTTATATAGAAAAGGAGTACCATGACTATATTTACACTTTCTTTCCATTCCCCAGTGTGCAGGTTAAACCAAATCAGACTATAGAAGATTAATTAGACTAATATACCTTAACCTATTTCTCCTTACTGAACTGAAATTTGTGCGCCTACATCATCCTATTATTGTTGCCCAAAAGATATAAGATACACTAATACACCAGAATGTTGCATGTGATGAAGTTATGTTGGCACTCACCTAAAATAACAGTGAGGAGAGAGCAATTCCAGGTAGAACTTGGGGTAAGCTTCTTTGGTTTAACTATGCTCTTGTCTGTAAACTTTACTACAGCTGGCCCAAGTTACACTGGCATAATGGCTATCTTAATCTGAGTTAAGATCCTCCTTGGGTTTGAGTATGGGGTTTGGGGTTTGCTTTAGTTCCATCTGGACAGGAGGAAATGAGAATAGTAGTAATTATAGTATAAGAATAGTAATTAGAAAAGCAGCTAACATGATAGAGAAGGCTGCAGTTTTATGGATGGGGAGACTTGAAATCAGAGTGGCATAATTTTCTTGATGTAAAATCGAAGCCCCCAGCAAAGCAGGGACTAGAATGCAAGATCTCCTGGTCAATTTTCACAGTTTATTTGCACCTATGTGTTTGTATAAGTCAGGAAAAAGACCTGTGTAAGGGAGAGAGGAGGTTGTCTTATTCTTGAGCCTGTGTGACTTTCACAACCAGTTTATGGCTGCATCTGCAACTTTTCAGATACTCAGGCTCAGTAGGTAGGGCTCAGTTCTCCCTTTTGGTAAGCAGAATTAAGGTCCAAGCCTGAGGATGTCTACACTCCTAGGCATAGCCTAATCTGGAAGCATTTACTGATACGTAATGCTAGATCTCACAAGCAATCTGAAGTGACATAGGGACCTTACTGACCGCTGAGCCTATTTGGCATAATCTGTCCTCTGCAATGGGAAGAGTAAGCAACAGGTAACCATATTATTTCTAATGCCAGCAGAAAGCAGCCTGTATCCCACTTAAATTTTTAACAGAAGGTGGAGAACGAATCTGTCATAAAGAATTTGTTCTTTCCCATTCAGGCTATGAGGAAAGTTACACTGATCAAGATGCAACAATGCCAGAAAAAATGATAAAAGATGGGAACAACTGTGAATTGTGCAAAGACAGATATCCTTCTTAGTCATAGGTTTTGGGAGCAGTTTGCTGCCTAAAGGTAAATTTTCCATGTTTTTGCGAAAGCAATGCTGTGCTTGGTACTTTTTGTAAGACTTCAAATATTACAATTAGAGGAGATGTGTTTGGGCCACTCCTTCAGGAGCTGGGAATCTTCCTGACTTAATGCCTCCTGTAGAATGTCCAACGTTATAATGAAATGTTTCATAACGGCAAAGTATCTCTGGGAATATTGTGTGGATGAAATAACTTATCGATACTTATGTTTCACTGACTAGAAATGTTCTGAGTGGTATTACAGGATACTGCAGGAATAGCACCTATAGCTGGAAGGGACTTTGTGTAAAATTCTCATCACTGCAAACCCTAATGAAACTGTGTAAGCAACAATGAGAAATATAACAGCAAAATAATAATTTAAAAACTAAACAAGGCAAACCCAAACACACACAAGCCCAACTAAGAAAGAAATAGCTCTAGAGCATCCTTTTGTGTGATACTTAACCATATTTCTCAAACTTGCATGTGATAATTATGTTTGAACACTAGAAGCCTTATTTTCATGCTATCCTCTATTTGCACATTAACTGAGAAAAGGGCATTTGTCCTCACAGTTTCAAAAGCAGAGGAAGGAGATACTTACAAAATGAACAGGAAATTTTATCTGGTAAGAAAAACAAGAGTGTGCTATGGTCATATGCTTCTTTTCCAGCAAAAAGTGCTTAGAGGGGCACAGCAATCCATATTTTCTACTCACTGACTCACAGAAGTGAGTCTGTAGAAGCCTTGCTGGCTGCCTATTTTCAAATACTGTTTCAGTGAAAATCACTTTTGAAATAAAAGGGAATTAAATGAATTACCAGTTCTTGAAGCATTTATTAATTAAAGACTGGAAGAACTCCAAACAAAGGAGGTGATGAGGCCTTGTTGTCCTCACTAAGAGGAAGTTACGGAGGCAGTACTTGCATACTTGTGCATATATGAATCTACCTTACCTCAAGGTGACTATGGTTATGTCTATATTAGTGAGTAGCACTGCTCAATAGGAATTGATTTGTGGAGCTAAACAGTGCTAAAGGCCCGGTGTCTACATTATATGCTTTTTCAAGGTGGTTAACTCGAACTGGCTGTAGCCAGGTCCCATGGACTGACTCTCCTTTAGCAGCTGGAGCACCAAAGCTGAACTTATCAAGCATATTTTTTCTGGTTTCTGTCCAGTTCTTATAACATGTTATTCTTTTTATAGGGAGGGTTAAAAAGAACAGTGGGAGGATACTGAAAGATAAGATGCCTGAGGAGAAAAAGTGAAGTATGAAAATAGGTGTGCTTCAGAGCAGAAAGGAGGAGGCGTGGTGAGAGAACAGGACTACTGAAAGGCCATCCACATGGAAAACAGTCACCAAGATTAGAGGCAGGTTGCAGCTCACAGAGGATTAAATACAGACAACAGAAATTGAAAAAAGTTGGTGCTATAGTGAGTGTAGCTCTTCATCTGTGGGAATGCTGGACTAGAATAGCTTTACTAGACTTCTCTGTTGGCTTTACCTTCAACTACTGAGAAATTTGTGGCATACCAGCTTTACCTTTGTCGTGGTTTAAGCCCAGACAGCCATGCAGTCTCGCTTGCTCACTTCCCCCCCCACCCCGAAGCATGGAGAGGAGAATCGAAAGAATGTAACTCCCATGGGTTGAGATAAGAACAGCCCAGTAACTTAGGTATAACACAAATCACTACTGCTACCAACAATAATAATGATAAAGGAAATAACAAGGGGAGAGAATACAATACCATCCGACGAAACGAGCCTGACCAAGCAGAGAGAGTGCCCTTCCGGGTAACTCCCAGTTACATCCCGGGCATGACGTGCTGTGGTATGGAATAACCTCTTTGGCTAGTTTGGGTCAAGTGTCCTGTCTCTGCTTCCTCCTGGCTTCCCCTCCTCCCTTGGCAGATCATGAGGCTCAGAAAGTCCTTGGTCAGAGTAAACATTCTGACCAGCAACTAAAAACATTGGTTTTATCAGCGCTGTTCCCAGGCCAAAAGTCAAAAACATAGCACTGCACCAGCTACTAAGAAGGAGAAAAATGACTGTTACTGCTGAACCCAGGACAACCTTAATCATGAGTCTGATTTAAAACCCCAAATGGCCATAATGAAAGGAAGAGAGGAAATAGCGGGTGTATGCATGTGGTTCCTTATGTGTGTGTAGTTGATTGTGTCCTGTGGCTTTGCAGAGAGCTAAAGCATGATCCAGTGGATAAAACAGATCAATGAAAGCTTAAGGCTTTTCCAGGCAGCTGTAACTGGTTTTTTAAAGGTGGCCACTTAGTGCATAGAAACCTTCAGAGTTTCCACGCCACAGACAGAGGGAGAATGTTAATACCCAGGACTATTAACTTGAGTTCCAGATTTAACATCAGTTAGTTCCCTTAAACTTTGGCCAGTGTTTATTGGTCATCTGCTGTAGATGGTACTGGGAGATCCAAGTTTGAACAGAAATACCTGAGCTGTGAAGCTGTGCTGGCTAGGCAATGTTCCAAGGCTGTGTCAGAGAAACAAACTCTTCTGGTTGGCTTTTTTTTCAGTCCATTGTAGTTCCTCTTTTCCTGAGGAGGGGTGTGTGGGAACACCTGATAAGAAGCACACTGAAAGCTTCTAGCGCTATGGAGATGGTGTTCAAAATTTTAAGGACTTCTCACTACTGGTATTAGAAGCCATCTGGGTCAAGTGGTACAGACCAGACCATTCTTGTTTCCTGAAGGCATTTTCATTTGAAGAAATCATCAGTGCAGCTTTACACTATTGAGTAATTCAAGCAATGAAAAGTTGATTACTTGTGTAGCTATCTGCATTAACAATGTATTCCAGTTATTTCCTTCTTGGAGAGTGAAGGGGACTTTGACAGACTGTGACAAACACTTACTAGGTCACCCTAGCAACATGTTTCTACAGTTGTTTGGAATTCTTGAAAATCTGAGTCATGTCATTTCCCAACTCAAAGTTTCACTGGGGAGCTCCTTCTTGTTATTTGTCATCTCCGCACTCCAACACATACCCATGCCTGCTTGCACACCACAAAATGTTTCACATGTTATCACAAGTGACCTACCAGGGACAACTGTTACATTACTGTAAACAGTCAAGGTCCATTTTTGAGCAAAACTCTAACTACATATTGAGCTTGCCTCCCTTGGTTTTGAGGGGGTTTTGTTTGTTTCTGGTGATTACATTCATATAAGACATCTAAACCCAATTTTGAACAAAGGTGCTGCAAATCCACCTGTAATTTTTTCTGCAAAACAGCAGTAATTACAAATGAGCAAACTTACAGTATCAAAACTTCCTTGAAGGCAGCTGAAGAACAGGACAAACAGATAAACTAATCAAACATACTTCATTAGTCTACAAATGTGCTATTGTTTCTAATAATTAAGTTTGGGTGTTCTGCTTTTTACAAGGTAAATTATTGTCAGATTTGATATTGACAGTTGACCGTATTGTGTTCAAGGATAAAACGTAGCAAGATAAACCATTAGATGCAGCTGAGCCTCCAGGCATAGCAAAAAAAAATCTGTTCTAAGTATGAGTAAGTTGGGGGGGGGGTTTGTGGTTTTGTTTAACACTAGAATAGCATGAATATTTTCTTTGCATAGTTGAAAAAGATTTTCTTACCATAGTTGAAAACACCGATCAACCCAAGTATTAATAAATGTGAATCTGACCATCCTGCATAGGTGAAACCTGCAAGGACGCATGGTAAACACATGTAGTAAGCACAAGCAATTTTTCCAAAAGAAGTAGCTTCTTTAGTTGAAAGTAAGAACTAGTAACAATCACAATTGCTTTATCGACTAAGGGGAGAAGAAAGGTCCATGGACTGGAATCCCAACCATGGATTATTTCTCTTTTTTACATTGGCAATAGCATTTTCTGTTCGTTTTCAGCTGGCATAACTATAAAATGTACTAATCAGATACATTCTTACTCTGAAGTGGAGCATCTTTCATCCTTAATTTTTTTGCTTTGATGAAAAGAAGCAAAAGATTGTTTGAAGTCCACAGTATAGAATTTAACCACATGCATGGGAATAGAATTGGTTTAGACCACAAATATCAGAATGGTCAGATCTGCATTCTGGTTTTTTGCCCATCATTTAAATCATCTTGGCTGTCCCTTTGTTGCCTTTGACTTCATCTTGAAGATGCTGCTAGATAAAATAATTTAATTGAGGCTCTCTGAATTCTGGTTTGTGGTATGTGAGTGTAAGAAATTATTTCATAGTCAAAAGCATGGGTTGTTTTTTTTGTTTGTTTGCTTGCTTTCTCCTCTTCCTGTTCTTTAGGGAAAGCTGGGTTTGCTCAGTTTAATCAGCTTAACAGCCAAACATTGCATCTTCAAAATTTCAGTCAAACTGATGCCTAAAAAAGTGCTCAAGTGGTGAGGTGAAGTGCACTGTAACAGTGATCATACTAGATACACTTCTGCAAATCTCCACATACTTTTTTTTTTTTTAACACTATAGCTTTAATACTGTTTTTGTCTTTAAATCTCATCTATTCTCATGGCAAAAGTTAAAAACATTTTTTGAAATGCATACATTTTAATCTGTCAGAGGCTTTTCCTCTTCAAACTGTAATATCTTCAGACAATTGTTAATTACTTGTGTTTCAGGCTCGTATTTGCCAGTAGTCCTTCCAAAGACATAATTCTGACACTTCCCAAACCAGGGGCAGAAAGAGATTTGCAAATCAGCAAATTCTGCAGTTCTGTTTTCATTCCAAACTGCAGTGAAAGATAATTATGAAGCTTCCCACAGAACAGCAATCTGAAAAATGTTGGCTTGCCAATTTCAACAAATTAGGACTAAGGCAGATTAAGAGAGTGTAGGATCCCAGTTTCAAAAGCCCCTGGGTTTGCCACAGAAGCTGGGACTTCCTTGTTCCCTTTCATGTAGTGGGATGGCAGGAGATGGAGGGGAGCATCTGTGATTCTATGATTTCTAGACTGTTTGGGGAAGGAATCTGAAAATCCTTCCTGAGAGGGCTGCCAGGATCTGTAAGGCTCCTGATATTTCTGACTTTAGAAGAAACAAATCTGCTTCATAGGCTGTCTGTGGGCCAAGACAACAGAAGCACTCCCCAGAGTCTGTCTACTGAACTTCTGAGGAGCTCAGTGAGTAAAGCAGCAAGAGTTCAAGCAGGATCCCAAGGGAAAAGTGCATTTTGTCTTTGATTTAAAATGTATTCATTAAAAGTTCCCTAACAACTGTAATTGTAGATGAGGAAAAGCAAGTGGTCTGCATAATGATGACTGAACATCCCAGGGAAAGTTGCCAGCAGTGACTGGCTGCAAAGTCAGATGCAGCTAATATAAATCTCACAGGATTTCTGCCTCATGGTGTCTCACAGTGACATCACATCTACACTGATTTAAAACAGTACTGACACCTTTCCTCAGTTTTATAGCCACAGCTTCCCCTGATCTTATTCCTAAACTCTGAAACGCTTTCAGAGTCATCTGACAGTTGTCCACAGGACCCATAGATCCCAGCAACTGAAGGCTGATCTGGACCCATGATGTGTCTGAGCTGCAGTGTTTGCTCAAACTCTCTTTTTTTATAGAATCATAAAATAGTCAGGGTCAGAAAGGACCTTAAGATCATCCAGTTCCAACCCCCCTGCCAAGGGCAGGGACACCTCACACTAAACCATT
>JAVHNF010024370.1:23645-34000 GCA_034783455.1 Micropsitta finschii | reverse complement strand
GTAGGCCCCCTTCAGATACTGGAAGGCTGCTATGAGGTCTCCATGCAGCCTTCTCTTCTCTAGGCTGAACAGCCCCAGCATTCTCAGCCTATCTTCATACGGGAGGTGCTCCAGCCCCCTGATCATCCTGGTGGCCCTCCTCTGGACTTGTTCAAATGTCTATTTGTTATCATCCCCTCCAGTAATATCCGTTTTCCTTTTCTCATTTAATCCCAGACATAGCCAGCTCACTTCCAAATTTTAATTTCTGCCGCAAACCACAGAATTTAAAACAAGATTTTGTGTTAATCTGTTGATGCAGTGTATTACTTTTCTTGTCTCTGCTGCATTCTCAGAAATTGCTAAATTATATTAACTGAAATTTTCTACAGAGAAAGAAAATTCTAAGTCAGATATGTAATGTGAAAAATTTCAGATCATGCAGCACTGAAGTTCTACTTAAACAAGGGTCTTTTATCAGGTAGTGTCATTCTAATAAAAAGCAGGAGACACACTCTTTCCTAAGTGTTCCACTACTTATAAACTGATGTGTTAAAATAAAAGAATTTTTATTTTTAATTTTACAATTTTGTAGTAAGTTATTGCCATAAAGAATATTTTGAGCAAAAGCCTTCCACACTGTCACCCAGTATGTACTGAAGTCAAGGATGTGCATAGTACAACAATGGTCCTGTAACTGTGAAACTTGAGATAATGACCCATGGTGAAAGAGAAGATTGCAATAAGCTGTGTGGCTGCCAAGCTTGATTAATTTTTAGGGTCATCAGGTTAGACAGTTTAAAATCAGTTATGAAAATAATTATTAACTTTAGTGCTGTTTAAGGGAACATATACTCAAACTGTGGATTAGCTAGGTTTTTTTTGTTTTTTAATCTTAATTGAGAATCTTTATTGTAATTCTAGTGCTTTTAGGTAATTTAAAAAACATTTGACTAGCACTGATGTTTGGAACATTGAACACATGTATTTCATAAGGACATTTTTCTTTGTGGTAGGAAACCTTCCTTTCTCAGAGGGAAGCTTTCTCAAAGCTAAAAACAATCAGGAAGCAGATATCCTTTGTGCGTGCTGCTCAAGATCCCTCAGCACAACCTTAATTAAGTTTAATTAGGCACCAGAGGTAAAAAATGAATCACATCTTTCCCATATTTCTCTCCTTGTTTGCTGAAGAGAGCTTGCTTGATGTCACTAGCTCTGTCCAGGCAGACAGACTTTAACGCACAACTCTGTAACAGTCACTGGGTTATAATTCAGGAGCTGGGCCAAATCCCTTCTACTTCATTCTTCTTTTATTACTCTGTGTGTGTGTGTACAGCAAAAGGCATAGAAAGGTCATGGAGAACCAGACTAATTCTTGATCTTGATGAAGACCAAATCCTTTCTTTGAAAACACTTGTCTATCATTATTTAAAATTTTGCAAGCTGGTCTATGAAGTTAATAAACCATGTAATAGCATATATACTTTGATTTTTTTTTTTTTTTTTTCTGTTGGAACATAACAGTGCCTGTAAGAAAATCTCTTTCATTATAAAAGAAAACAATTTCCTGATTTGCTCTATATTTCAGTATATAATTTGGTATACTTTATTATTACATATTAATATTTATCAGCCCTTTGCCACTGAAGATTCCACTGTGGCCCACTGCCTGAAATGTGATGCATGGAGGAGAATCCCAGATTCCATCATTCAAGAAGTAGCATCAGGAAAAAGTCCTGGTTACTTTCATGTATTTCCAAAGGGATTCTGACAGGAATAGGGAGCATTAACACAGCAGTGAGGAATCAATTACATAGCTTTGCAGAGGGGAACAAAAGAAACAGATATTTCCTTTAGGGGCTCGTTACAAAGTTACACTGTGAAATTATTCCTCAGCTTTGATTTTTTTAGTATATATTTTTTCCTAGCGTGAATCTTTTTGATATATTTGTGGGTTTTGGAAGACAGTGTGCAACTATCAAACTAATTATTTTTTAAATTTTTTTTTTTTTTTTGGTTCTGTAATAAAAAGGGCATTTTGTAGACCTTCCTTTGATGAGAAAATTGTGACAACAAATATTTGAACTTACTATCAGTTATCTGTCAGCCTCTTTTTCATAAAAAGATGAGTAGATGTCCAAATCTGTGCCTCTTTAGAACTACGTTCTAAAGCTATGGAAATCAGTACTTGTATGTATCAATTTGAAATATGAAATTTCTGATTTACAGCAGCTGGAGATCAAACCTTACAATGATTCCCACACTGATGGAATGAAAGACTTTGTTTATCAGCCATCAGGAAGAAAGAAAAATTGTACATTCCCCATGTCTTGTAATATTATTATTGCTGTTGCACTGGTTACAAATGACATTACACATTTATGAACTGGGCCAATAAAACTGTCACTGCAAAACTTTCCTGATTCATGAATGAGCAATATGCTGTCTCAGTAAAGTAGAAGTGCTTATGAAAAAAACAGAATTTTTTTTTCCTGTGTGAACCATGTCAGGTCAAGTGAACAATAGGCTTTAGAAAAATTAAGGTCATTAAGCTGGAAACCATGGCATCACTGGTTGTTTTTACATCCCTCTGTGATGGTTTAGGGGTCTAAAGAGTTTATCTCTTACCCCACTATAAAGAATTTTTGGTTACAACATGCACTGTGTTCTTAATCAGGAGCTAATAAGAGTGTATGCCCTGACCTCTTGTTGTATGTATTTATGTAATGTGGTTATATAAATTCACTGTCTGGACTGCAGTTTTTAGTGTGCATGTATGTATACAGTTTGCTATATACTGAGATTTGAAATGCACTTTCTTTGTGGTGATTAAAATTTTCTGATGTACTGGGGTAGTCTTTGGAAAGTTTTGAAAATACCCTGACATCTTTTTAACTAAGTGAAATGGAGAGAGAAATAGTGGATCTAACTAAAGAAGAAAGAGCTCTAAACCCTGTTTTATTTTTAAATACCTGTCTTTAAGCTAAATAAATATCATCTGCTTGCATGAGAATGTAATAAATTTGTGATTTACTTTCACTTTAATGTTTTATTATTTTTAAAATGGCTGGCAAAAACAAGCTTTCTATTCTTAAAGGAGTAGCTGTTCTTGAAGTTTGAGTGCTTTTCCCCTTTTACAGTGCCAACAACTTGGAAGGTCACTGCAGTGTTTGAAGCTGGACTCTGTGATATTGGATTTTTGAGCTCTTCACCAAAAGGGTGGGACTTAATGTGGAATTACTCTTCTCCTAAGAAATGGCTCTAGGACTTAATTGTGTGCTTTTCTTCAGTAAGAACATTACTTAAGGAAAAACTTCCCTTGTTCTCCAGAATATGAAATGCTACAATCCAGTCAGCTTATGAATTTAGCGTCATCTTTAATTTTGAAGTCCACGCCAGCATAAATATAAAATCTGTCTGTACTCTTCATGCCTTTACTTTGTCTCTATGCTTAATCTCATCCAAGTCTCCATTTCTTTTTAATTTGACACAGTTTCGTTCAGTTTTATAGACTCCAGTAGTTTTTAACCTCCACTGTTGCTGCCTGCTTCCTCTTGGGTACTGTTAATACCACTTCAAAATCCAGGGAATGACTGTAAAAAGAGTGGCTACAACTTAGTGGTGTAAAATGTCAGTTTGAGAAGTTACTTTCCTTATCCTGATTTCAAAAGGATTCAACAGGCTCTAGTGAGTTACCTAGACAGCTGCTGTAGCGCTTGAAGATGGTAAGCTATGTCTTTGTGCTGAAATTAACCAGTGTTAATATAGCTTGATTCCAGTCCTGAAAGCACTAAAATGAAACTCAAATTCCAAAAATTCCATCATCAAGAGAAGCTGTGCTTTTAATTAAAGATTATTTTGTCTTCTGTTATTATGACATTTGCTGTTAGCTGCTCTTTGGCATTGCTGCAAAACCTTTTGTTTCTTGATACTCTTAAAATTCCACAGGAACATAAGGATGTTGGAATCCTTTTTCCTTCTGACTCTGTGTTTCTGGATGTTACTGAGGTTGCAGCTTGCAATTCATAAATACTACACTGTTGTGATCCCAGTCTTCCTTATGGCTAATCCCTTTGAAGATCCAATTCAGATACTCAGTCCTTGTTATATACAGCTGTAGATCTGTTGTGGTTTGGCTAGTTAAAGCTCTCTCTGCTCCTTGTGGTTCTCTGTGCATTGTTATTGAAAATAAAAGGTCCTTTTTCAGCTTCCAAAAGACCTGACATACTTGGTTGTTAAGACACTATACCTGTCACTGGTATCTGAATTGTTTACAGTGATGATTGTGAAGACAATTGTCCCACAAACTTCCATTTCCACAGCCTACATAACCATTAGTATTTAAAGGAAATGCTGAATGAGCAGGCTGAAAATCATGTGAAGTTTTACCAATTAGATTCTTCAGGGCTGTGCATTTTCCAGGCTCTGAACTTGGAGAGATGCCTTAAGTGCACAGCCAAATCACTTTGAAATTTATGTGTAAAATTTTGCTCATACTATTGATGTTTTGGCTCAACAGAGAAAACAAGAATGTAACTTAACATGTTTGGAAAGCATTCATATGCAGACTGGAAATTACCTACTCTGTGCCTTTTCTTACTCTGCAGTACATCTGTTATTGCCTAGTACATACGTCTTTTCTTGTATGACTTATAACAGGGCATCATGTCAAGCTGGTAGACTGACATGAGTACAGTTAGCCAAAGGGTTGTGTACTGGTACAAATAGGTGACATCAGAGAGCATATTCGAACAGATTTCAGGGTTTCATGTTCTTGAATGTTTTCTGAACCCTCTCTTAATCTTTATTTGGCTTGCAAAAAGGCAACATGAGGAGGAATTTTGACATTTGTCATGAAGTGACAATTGTGTGAGTTGTTGTAATATGGCCTGAGGAAGAAGGATGGTCCAGAGGTTTGACCTTCAGCTTGCAACTTAAGTTGCACTTTAGCAAAATTTTATCTGTATTTTTAAGTAGATCATTTAACTTTCCTCGGTCTTACTTCCCAGCAGTAAAACTTAATTCCCAAAATGAAAGGGTGCAGTAAGTATAAGTAGTTAACCACGACTTTTATCACCCAGTGTTTTGCCTTTCCCTATAACTAGGAGAAAGAATAAATCTTTAATGAAGAAGTTTGATCTTTCAAAACTTGTTTGTTCTTTCAATCAGAGGGAAACTCAAATGTTGATACTTTCTGCAAAGAGAAATACTTTTTTAATCTCAGCTTTGGAAACAATCCATAGATTAGGCTGTTCCAAACCTCCAAAGCTCAGGTAGTTCTTGGTGCTGCAAGCTCTGAGGCTCTTGTCTAGCTTCTTCATGCTCATGGACCCAACAAGCTCTGGGGACCTTGGCTCTGATGTAATTAAAATGACTTATTTGAACTCAGGCTCCTGGTAGCCTGTCAAGCAAGTTGTTGAGAAGATGGGCAAGCTGGCAGGAGCTCAAATAGGCTTATAATTTTAAAAGTGCCTGGGAAACTAAAATCTATTGGATAATTCTTTTCAGAGCAATATTTTGATAGTTATATCTTTTTCATGAAACATCCAGATTCAGTTAAGTAGGAAAATGCCAACAAAACAAAATTCATTACTGTTTTGCTGAATAGATATGTTCACAAGGCAGTGGGATATCGTATTTGTTGACTATATGTGTTCTAAGTAGAAATATCATTCCCTAGAACGCTAGGAAGTTACCTTCCAGTAATTCTCAGCCAACAGAAAACATGTATCATAGAATCATTTTTCTCTGTAGAGCTGGATGTGAGGATGCCCCAAACTTAAATACAGAAGATGCTTCTGAAGGATCTACTGTGCTATGCAAAGCCTAGCTCTACCACTCACACCATGAATAAATCTGAATTTTTTAAAATGAAGGATTTATCAACCTTTTTTACTATTACTTCCTAACTCAACTCTCTTATCTGAATTAAAAGTAGCACCATTACCAAATACTTCAGAACCCATATTGTCAGAAAAAAAAAACTTCTTTTTGTTTTTTATGTTTTGGTAACTCTTTGGAAACAGTTCCTTGTAGCCACAGTAAGGAAGGATATTTTAAACTTCCTTGCTGAACTTCTCACAGTTTCTGCTGTACTGGGATTCTCTACTGCACTTTCTTTTCATTCAAGGTATATTCATTATTCTTGATGCCATTTACTGTTCAGCAGTTGCTCAGAGACAAAGAGCCTGGCATAAGCCTGCTGTATTCATCTGTAATCACTTCCCATTTCACAGGAGATGACTCTGCATAAAAAAAGAACTGGTTTCAACTGCTCTGTGCCAGAAAGTCTGAATGGCAGATTCTCTCAAATTGTTATCTTTTAAGCATGTGAGTGGGCATGTGAGAGTTAAGCTGAATGAGAGATGGGATCGTCTAGATGCATTAAGCTGCTGCAAGTACTTTTCTCTATTCCTGTTTTTTGGAAGGAGATTTCTAGGGATGGCTTGTGGAACAGCTTCATGGCTGGATCATGGCCATATAGAAAGTTGTTTCTTTTCTGCACCTTTATCACACTACGACCCAAAGGAGATCCTTAAGCTGGTTGAGGGATCTGAGAATTGAATTTGTCTGCAGTTCAAGGGAGAAAAGTAATGTAAATAATTAACATTGCTCTTTTGCAAAAGATTAGCTGAGGTTCCTAGGATATAATAGATTGATTAAATTATTAGCATATGAATGTTCTTGCACTAACATTGTAGGTTGTTGGATTTCTGTAAGAGGAGGGTCACAAGCTCAGTGTTAGTTTGAAGAGTCATTGGAGCAGAAAGCAGTTATTAGTTTTATGTCCTATAAAAATTTAAGATGGGAAATAGCTGCCTTGATGTTTTTTAATGTTAAAGATATATAATTTTGCATTTAAAAACCACTGTGTGAATTTCGATGATATTAAATGCTACTTAGCTGTTGAATAACAAGAGAGGTGATTTATGTAGCTGCTCTGAATATTAAATTCACAAAATGCTCTGAAAACTTCATAGTGGGACCCAGCTTTTCAAAACCATTAAGTGCTGTGTGGTTACACTGAAAATACTAAAACCCTATTCTCCCAACTTTTTTTTTTTTTTAAGAGAATATTTATTTTTTCTTTGGAAACCAGTATGAGCATGACATGGAAAAATTATCCTGGGATTTCTTCCACATTAAGAAGATCACAGGCGTGCAATAGTTATCACCAGGTATTGCACAGTCCTTAATTACTTGCTTGCAGAATGCACTCTTATTCAGGAAGACCCTTAACTGACTTTTCAGGCAGGGCTTGCACATATCTGTAAAGCCAAACAAAGGTGTGATTGCAGCCAAGGCGAACAACTATTATATGACAGTAATGCTCTGATGAGCTGGTTCTAGGGTGTCTGTAAGAATGTTAAGTTCTGCTACTGCCTATCTTTTGTCCAAGTAGTTGCTTCACAGACTACCACAGTGTTTGCAGCAGGTCACCAGTCATGCCTGGCAGCATACTTGAACTTCTAGCCTACTTCATGATATTCAGATTTTAATCTGTCTGAGTCTAAGTCTGTGTTGCTGGAATGCCACTGCTTTTGCAGTTGCAGTTACAGCCCAGACAGCTTTGTTTTCCAAGCATTGCTTCTTTTCTGTCACTATGTAGTATGTTATTTCTCAAAAAACATGTATCACTGGGAAGAAGAGCTGGCTATGATTCTATACCTTCATTTTATTACATAAAGATGTGTGATATTCACATGTGATTTACTATGTATTCAATAGTTATAGTCTTAAAATCAGTTTTCTTGTGTTATCTGAGAATGTTTGCACTACCTTTCACTGAAAAAAGATGCTTGCAGAAGTTTGCTTGCACGGTTAAAGATATTTTTTTAATGATTTCTTTTTATTATTTTTTTTTAAGCTGGATGTTACAGTCTTATTTTGGCAGATGCTGCTCTAAAATTATGAAGTTATAACTGTGAGACAGCCTTGAGAACATCTTGATGAATTAAACATGCTGCAGCTGCAGAGTTTGCTTTAAATGTCTACAATAATGCCTGGATTAAAGTTAAAGTAAACATAAATATCCAAAGTTTATAATATTGATTTCAAATGTGATCAGTCGTTCACACAATCATTACTACAGTCAAACACTGAGTCATTTTAAACAGATGTTCATACTTTCATTTACATTCCAATTCTCTCAGGAATGTGGAAATTGCATATGTGATTTGGGGCTTAGTTCTTTTTGCAGCTGATCTGTTTTTAAAAATTAAGAATTAAAATAATCTGCATTTTTTACCTCTTGGTAAATTAGAAAATGATTATGCATTTTCTTCCAAAATGTGCTTCTCCCCAGTGTTCTCTTAGCAATTTAAGAGCTTCACATATATCATATAATTGTTCACTTTTACAAAGTCCGCATGCAATTCATGTATATATTTAGCTAAATTTAATGGTTTTGCAATAGCAAGCTGTATATCTTAACAGAAAGATAAACGCACCTAATTGTTGTTACCTTTGCTTGGTGTGTTTTCTGAACAGTTTAGTGAAACCTGTATTGCTAATGAAAAGATAGAGCTCTCAAAATGTGTAAGTAGGTACAAATACAGAATATTAATTTCTAAGACAGTAGAGAGCTAACCATGTTTAAGTGTTTTTAAATTATTCAATCAATATGCTTGGGTAGGTTATTGAATGTGGGGCAGGTAGCAGTCTCAGATTTTCTGTTACAAGAAGAAAGAAATTGATCGAGCAGAAGCTGGGTAGAAGGGAAATTATATAAGGAAAGACCTAAAGATGAGAGAGGAAAATGGGGTATGGAGTGAGAGTGAAAATGGGAAGTCTGTGGTGGATGTACAGATTTGATAAGGAAGTGCACAGTGGCTAGACAAAACGATGGGGAATGGAAAAGGTGCATTGCATTAGCAGCTATTGAAGATATTGGCAAAACTGCAGCACAGTTTTCTTTCAACTGACCAATGCGTCTGTTTCTGGATAAGAACAAAAAGGCGGAAAAATTAAAATCCATTCCACCTATAGCTTGGCTTCCAGGATTTTCTGTCCAATTTTCATCATGTTTTTCCAATAGCTTTTTTTTTTTCCCTTCTGTAAACCCGTGCGAGAACAACTGGATGCTGGCACTATACTTTACTCACATGAAAATGTCAAGCCAAGCAAGGAAGCAATAAAAAACAAAGCAGAAATACGCTGAGAATTTATAATGTGATCTTAGTAGGCATCTTGCTTCTCTGATGTGCAGTGTTGTCTGCAAAAACGTAGAGCCAGATTAATGAGAGCTAAGGGAAGAAAACATTTGTCATGTATACCGTTTTAACCAATAAAAGCACTTGTATAGTACTTATTCTCAGTACTCAGCAAAATATTTCTAATGTTCATTTCTAGATTGGTAAAATAGCAAGTTTAGCTATTCAGCACCTTTTGATATTATTTAAGGTAATATTTGCCCTGCATGTGTTTTTACTTAGGAGTCACAGGTTCTGGGTGGATGTAACAGCACTGATGAAAAGCGACACAGATATGCGCATCATAAAATGGAGAGGGGGGGAATGAGACTAGTATTACAATTGTAAACTGCAATTCCAACCCCTGCAACAACCCACGGGGTTACTAAGCACTTACTAAACCAGATCAGGCTACCCTTTAGTGCTGATCTTGCCTGGGGCAGGAGCTGAATCAGTCCCTAAAATGCAGGACATAATAGCGGCCTTGTGCAAGGATGCTCCTAATGAAATACCACCTCTCTGTGCCACTCTGTACCCAGTACATCATTTCCATTTGTGACTCAGGGATGGGACACTGCACCATCAATTATGTTTTCTTATAGCAGGTAGTATTCTTCTTTTGTATGTGATTTCTGTTTGACATATATTGTTTGTGACTATTGATGCTAAGCAGGCTTTGGCTGCTTGTATTGCATCACTACTGATTTATCTTTCCCACTGTAGAGAAGTTACTCTGTTTACTAAAACGTTCTGTTCTCCTGACATGGACAATTGAGACATGAGAAAACAGTGCAAGAGCTGGGATTCACAGCATGCTGTGAAGTGACCCTAGTTCACAAAGCAATATTAACACTGGAGCCACTGGATCTTGCCACTGCATGTTCTATTGCAAACATGTGTGAGTTGGGGTTTTTGCCCCAATATGATCTGTTATTTGCTTGCTTTAGGTTCTTCGTTGTTGAGAACCACTGTTTGGTATGTTTGAAAGCACCTAGGTAGGGTAGGCACACACCTTTCTGGGAGACTCCATAAACACTGGCACGTCTAAGCAGCAGTAGCCTCTCCTCCACAACACAGAAGGTGCAAAACAGAGCAGAAGAGGAGATGTAGAAAGAAAAGCATTTAATACCTTTAACAGGCACATAAATAACAATAAGCATTAAAGTGTTTGCTAAAGTACCATAC
>JAVHNF010024364.1:36183-46598 GCA_034783455.1 Micropsitta finschii | reverse complement strand
TGGAAAACTGGAAGCCCAAGGTGGGATTTCATAGACAGCATATGTCAGTCTGGCTGCAGGCTGCTCCTCAGTACGGTGGTCTGGCTATGGCCACTTTCCCCCAGATCTCCCCACTGGCCCAGCATGATCCAAGTGCAGGCTCAAGATCTTCTCAAGAAGCAGGAGATAACTCTTTGCACAGCAGTCTCCTGATCAGTTCACCTTAACCCTTCAGTAAAATCCCAGCCTGGCTTCTGTTCCTGCCACAGCACCGCATCTTTCCCTTCAGCTGCACTTGCTTCACTCCCTCCTGCTCCAGCTCCACCTTCCTGACACATCCTGCCATGGTAAGCCGCAGTGTTCCCTGTTTAACACACACCAATTAAGAGAAATAAAAAGGCTGTGATTAATTGAAAGACAAACTCTGTTCTCAGCTGGACGAATCTTAATTCAGCATCACTGATGTGCCTGAAATAGTGTTGCTCTGGAATAAGAAGCGAGCACAGTATTGCAGTTCCCTGGGCTGAGGGAACCTGACTAGCAGTGCACTGAGGAGGGGTCAGGCACACCATTATATACGTCCCACAACCACAGGAAACTCCACAGGGTAACTAACACAGAAATAAGATGGTTGGAATAACAAGGGAGGAAAGAACAAAGGATAAACTGTGCTGGCACACACCAAAGGTCTGACTGTTGCAATGACTGGTCTCCAACAGCTTGGAGAGGGAGAGGAATAAGCAAGAAAGCTGAAACTAGTGCTCCTCCTGTATACATCCTCCCACCCTGACCACTTGAAGGCTAAAGGACTCCCCAGGCTTGAGGCTTTATCCACAGTTTAGTGTTTATTAGGCCTTGTGGGAACTGGGAATCTGCCTAATCTGTTTACTTTTGTAAACTCATACTGCGTTTTTCTTTGACATTCTCTTGGACAGGAAGAACTGGGCTAATCCCAAGGGTTTTGCTTGCACCACCAGAACTCAGCTCCCTGCTTTACAGCAGAATAGCTCAATTCCTAATTAAAATACCTGTGGTCAATAAAAATGCCTTAGTTGCTTAAAAACCCCTGCTCTGCCCCAGCTTGCTTTCACAATGGAAGAAGGAGGTCGTCAGGCTCCTCACAGGTGGGGAGCCCATACATGTAAGAGCAAAGTCCTGTTGGGAGCTCAGATTTTAACTGCAGCCAGTTTGCTTTATGTGGCTCAATGCTAAAGAATAATGACAATTGCAAACACAGGAGGTAAATACAATGGAGGTAAACGAGGGGGATAGACCTGTTTACCCCAAACCTTTGAGAGGCAGTCTCCTTACAGGTCTTGCAACCTCTCGCTTAGACCATACGGTACAAGGTGTTACCAACTATTACAACAACCAAAAGTTACCAACTATTCCCCTGTGGACACCACACCACAACCATACAATCCTGCTAGCTGAGTCCCCAGCCTGAGAAAGAAGGAGGCAGGCAAGACCATCAGAGAGCTGCTTTTCCCTTAAACAGGGATCTGTGTATTCCCCCCCACAACACACACACATAACCAGCCCTCTCCAAAAATCAATAGAATCCAGGAAATACTATGCAAATAAACCCTCCTCATTTCAAGCCTGTGCAGAAAGATAGAGGCAATAAATGGAGATGCACTGCAGCTTCCCCGGCCCAAAGACATGAACTCTGAAGTTGAGGTCAGATGCAATCAGCCGAGTAGGCGAGGACTGACACAATGGCAGCCTGGAAACGCTGTCCAATTACACTGATTGCACGCACACCCTCTAAATAAGGTGAATCGATTTTGATTTCCATCAAGGAGAAGTACTGCATGGGATCCAAGGGCCCTGTGGCTCCTGGGAAGCGCTGGAGCTGTGAACTCCATCAGGAGCAGCTGGCAAGCAGCTTTGGCTCAAGCCAGGGAATGGCCCCAAGGTGACAGACCTTTCAGTAGCATAGAACAGCACCTCATTGCCACTCATGTCCCGTAACTTGCTTTATTAAAGCAGCTAATGTGACAATCCATATTTCTCACTCCCACCCCTTTTTCCTTAATATAAGAGCTAAGTTTTTAGGTTAACAACAAACCATTGTCTGATTTCTTGCCTGAACCAAACCTGTCTTTTTCTCTCCTCCAGCTAGACAGGCCAAGGCTGATGCAGTAGGAACTCCAGCTCAGTTTATGTGTCTGGAAAGATTCTGACTTCAAAATGACGTTTTTTTTTAAAAGGATCCACTTTGGCTTAGTCAGTTCCTGGGTTCAAAATTCCTTAATGCTGAGGGTATTTTCTGGGAATTAAATAAAATGCCAACAAACAAATAATCACCAGAAGCAGTGCAGAATCACTCGGTTCCTGACAGGAGGTTACATTTGCTTTAGGAAGGGACAGAGGAAGGGAGGAAAAAATGTGAGGAAGCCCTTTTGCAAAATGACTGAATCGAACAAATCACTTCACTGTTCCCAGCAAACAAGCACTGGCTCAAAATGTGTCATTTTCCAAAGTGCTTTTCAGGTGCTAAGTGCAGCAGCACAGTTCTGAGCCTCTGGTAAGAAAAAAGGATATAACCCTTGCTCAAGCTCAGACTAAAGCAACCTTTCTGTGGCTTTTACCCAAGGCCACAGACTGGTGGACTTCTCTTAGACCCTAATCTTCCCTTCCCCTGACACCAGATATGTGATAAAGACCCAAGAACCCCATGCCCCGATGCTGTGAACAGACTGTGATGATGCAGAGGAAACCCATGGAGGCTACTTCAATCCTTTCACCACACACACTCCTACAAATCCTATCAGAGGCACTCAGTGATTTCTCTCATGTTGATCCTGTCCTACCTTGTAGCTTTTCCCTCTCCTCTTGATCCGCCCCAAACATCACAGCCTGTGTTAAGCAGGGGATGGCTCAGCAATCCCTCCCTCCATACGGGAGCTGCAGGGTCCTGAAGAGACACAGGGCGAGCAGTGCAGGAGCACTGGCCTGTGACCTTGAAGACTCCAGAAAAATCTTCAGCAACCTCACCCTCTGTCCATTTTAGTCTTTTTTCTAAAGCATAAGCACTGAAATTAGAGACTATCCTAAACATTTGTAATGGGTATCGTATCAAGCACAGCTGTGGGCTATCCCTGTGCAGGGCTTGGTTGAGGACATGGTTATCTCCTCTCACACGTAGAATCATAGAATGGTTTGGGCTGGAAAGGACCCTAAAATCATTTCTTTCCAAACCCCTGTCCTGGGCAGGGACACCTTCCACTGGACCAGGTTGCTCCAAACCCCATCCAACCTGACCTCGAACGCTGCCAGGGATGGGGCAGCCACAGCTTCTCTGGGCACCCTGTGCCAGTGCCTCAGCACCCTCAGAGTAAAGACCTTCTTCCTTGTATCTAACCTAAATCTCCCCTGTTTAAGTTTGAACTCGTTATCCCTTGTCCTATCACTACAGTCCCTGACGAAAAGTCTCTCTCCAGCATCCTTGTAGGCCCCCTTCAGATACTGTCACATACCACGTTCAAAAATATAAGTAAAGTTAGCAAAGGTAAAGCATTCCACATTCAGCATCACTACAATTCACATTGCCTGGATCATCTTAATTCAGTTTCTTTTTGCATTTGTATAGTACTGTGCATTATGGTCAGAATCAGAGTGAAATCTTTAGCCTAAACCTTAATTGATCAAAAATGTGTATTCAGCAACAGCAGATCATTCCATGACTTCCTCTGTTCCACTCAACTGCTTGTGTGAAGGAAAATCACAAAAGTTCATTTGTCCTGAACATTTCAAAAGGAGCACCTCAGTTTTTTATATCTGACATGACTCTTCAAGGAGAATTTCCCTTTGGTTTGGCTTTGGAAAAGCCCAGTTATAGAAAATAATTTGTTCAGTCTAAAATAGACCTTCTCTTCCATTTCTCAAAACTGTGGGTGAACCAAAAGAACAGTTAATCGCAGAGCTCCTACTGGATCTGGTACCTCCAGCCCCACCTCTAGTAATGTTTGAAGTGCCCCATGCAAAATCTGTGTTATAAATTGCACACGTTTCAATGGACATTGAGGGCCTGGGGATGAAAACACAGCCTGGAACAGTCTCCATCTGATAGGAAACTGCAACTACTGCAGAGTCAGAGGTGGCATTTCAGATGATGTCCTGGTGCTCCTGACTCACCTCTCCCTTCAGAGACTCCCATATTGAATCAGCTCACTTTACAAGCCACATGATAAAGCAGCAACACAGATGGAAAGTGCCTTTACCTTTGCACACACAACTTCTCTGATACTTTCAGGCCCTGCTGCAGCAGCAGGTAGTGAGAAGTTCAAGCCTCAGGTCCCATCCCTTTCACCACAATACTCAGCCACAGCCCTGTTGGTGTCCAGGTTGCAGCTTCTTACCTCCATCTACTGCTTCACTACATCCCATTCCATTTACACCGAGGCTGGGGCTTCCCACCTTTCCATTCAGGCATCCACATTTACAAGCTCTGCAGGCTCCCTGTGCTAACCTGTTTCCTTTCTGGAACCCATGGTTTTCAGTGTCCGTGCTGGTAGCAGCTTCTGATGCTGCTATGCCATGGCCACCACATTGCTAGGCTTCAGTGTACCCTCACTGCCCTAGTTGCATCTGCCATCTAAACAAATCTTCCCCAGTTGTCTTGCCTTGTCTCTCACAGTTTCTCTCTCTATCCTGGGGGTTTCCTTCAGGAAGAAGGACTGATTTGCTGCAGCCCAGGGAAGCCAGAGGCTCCAGGCACCAGTGCTGTGCTCAACAAAACCCAGCAAAGGAGCAGCACATGGCAAACCCAGTAGCTGTATTAGCAGCAAATGGTACATAGCATTGCTATATAGCACAGTCTGATCATGGAAAGATTCCTTAAAGCAGGTCCTATGATAAAAGAGCCGAGTATGTGATTCCACCTTCCAGTTTGAACATTCGTATGCCAGATAATGACAACTGCCTACTAAACTGCAACTACGAATCAGCAGATAAACACACTTCATCTCATGCCTTGTCCCGATTACTTTAAATAGGTATTGCTGAATCAGTGGCTTGGATTACGGAAATTGGAGATCTTTAATAGAATTAGACAGCTTTTCAGGTTTGCACAAAGTCTCCTAGAAGCAGATCAAAGTGGGAGCACTAGTTCTAGTCAGGTTCAGTGTTGTTCCTCTAAAAATGTACCCAATGAAATCATCAGTGTTACAGAGGTTGTCTTTCCTCCGCACATCCCACAGCAAGAATCCCCCAGTGGTGTGCTCCCAGTGGTCTCCTTGGGGTAACCAACCACCCTGGTTAGCACAGATCTCCATCCCCAAGATGAAGCCCTTTAGCCCCTGGCTATCAGTGCTCCCATTCAGCAGCAGGGCTACGGAACACCCAAAATGGCATAACTCACCGTTGGCCTCTTCCATTGTATTTGACGCAGCTTATCCTCCGGGAGCAGGTTGGGACCGATGGAGCTGACATGAGCAGGGAAGGTGGCATCCTCAAAAAGCACTCCTTGTCTCAAACACGAGGCTCGCAGGTGGTTGAAGTCCTGGTTATTAAATTTCTTCAGGTTCTGGAGGCTTCCCGTTGTCCCTGTTGTTTGCCAGCCCCGCTCCGACTCCAGATCAGAGCCAGGGGCAAACATTGTGCCCCTTTCCTGTGAAGGGAAGACACAGATTGCTATTAGTTTCCTGATCAAAAGTGTATGGGAAAGCAAACACCTTCCCCTGCCCCCAAGAGTTTTACGCTTGCAAAGCTGAGGGCAGTCACAGTGACAAAATCCTTATTAGCTAGACATGCATGGGGAAAGAGTCGTTGTCAAATCCCAGCTGGTTTATCTTAAACCAGTGCTGTCACTGCTACAAATTCAATTTTGAGTCTACCCTGAAGACAGAGAGCAAAGCTGTTAGCAAGCCGCTGTGTTAGCATTGAGGTACATCTGCAACACAAGTGAGCATGAGAGATGGAGCAGGAGCTGCAGACACAGGGGAGAATGGAGGTGTGTGAGCAGGAAGGATGCTGTGAGGTACCCAGGGCTCTTCTGGCTACATGTCACACCTGTGAACATGGTGGTTTTGAGTCGCTTTATTTCATTTCCATTAGTAAGTGCTCCATGGTCAGTCTGAGATGTAAAGATGCCAAAGACCTTCCTTGGGATCTGCTCCAAAGATCCCGTGAACATTGGGGGTGGTTTCCCACCAGCTTACACAGACAACCCACTAGACTCTCTACAGTGCTGGTACAGGACCAGCAGTTCCTAGCCATGGCTTCCACTTAAGATGTACCTTCTCATAAATTAGCACTAGAAGATCCACCACATGCCCTGGGCAAGCCACTCCTACATTTAATTAACTAACTTCATTGTGTTAATTTCTAGCCTGAAGTCACTTGATTTCACTTTTAAGTCACAGGATATCACATCTTCCCCCACACACACTCCCCTTCTTTCCTATTTATTTATTTATTTACATTTTTGGTAGATGAAAGGCTCTTTCTTGTTTGTCTACAGACAAACTTGTCTGTAGGTCCAAGCTGTTCCTGGTGCGGCACAGAAAGCAGATGGCTCCAGTAAGAGCAAAGCCTCAGATTTGTGTTGGGAATCGTTCACACATGTGAAAAACACATTGAAGGTGTGATACAGTGCCCCACACACATGTTTAGTGTAATCCCCTTTTTCTATCCTTCAAGTCACTTGGCCTCCTGGCACTGTAACAACAGTGTAGGAAAAATAAGGAGTTTTGCATCTCATTGTTTTAATTAAAAGCCCCACAAAAAAATCAGATAGAATTCAGAAGCCTCCCTTGGCCAATAAGAAGAGAACATTCCCCTTGGGCTTGCATTTTTTAATACAATGGAAATAAATCTCATGTAATGTACCATAACACGACAAGGGAATGGCTTCTTCTTAACAAATACTCATTTGAAACTGTGCCCAGGCCCCATGCTTGCTAAGATCTATTTCTTGCAACAGTGTTCCAGCAAAACTGATTAGTAATTCCAAAACTCAAATTAAAACTAACAGAGCTTGAAGGCTGGGTCTGACACGCGTTCCCCCTCTTCTGACAGAGAACAAGAGTTTTTAGCATGTGCGTGTGTGTGTTTAATTACGTTGTTTAACATATCCAGAATAAATTAGCATCCAGACTGAAGAAAAGAGCACACTTAACTACTTCTCCCTGGCAGGGATAACTTTATCAGCGTTGTGTCTGGGGGCACACATGCACAAATACATGAGCAATATATCCATCCCTGCCACCGTGCAGGCAGCGATACCTAGCTGGCATTGTCCTGCCTGCACCAGCACGCTCTGCCAGCCACCTCGATTGCAGGGAGAAGCATCCTGAACCCTGGACACAGCCCTCTCCTGGTTAACCCTCACGGGTGCATCAGCAACAGCTTTTAGAGCAGAATATTGCCTGCCTGGCAGGGGGAGCTTCTTCCTGTTACTGAACTCTGAGGCAGAACGGCTTTAAAGGGACAAAGTTATAATGCAATCGGTCTCAGAGGCATTGCCCTTGGACTGGTTCTTGCTACAAGAGGTTGGAGGAGAGAGGGAGGGAGTTCAAACACTTGCAAAAGCTGGTGTCAGACATAGAATCACAGAATAGTTTGGGTTGGAAGGGACTTTAAAGATCATCTAGTTCCAACCCCCTGCATACACGTATTTTGTGTACAAATGTCACAAGTTACACAAACTCTGGAGAAAAACAAGAGACCGCCTCTCAGCTAAGGACGGAAATCATTATTCACAAGGGATTAAACATTTACTTAGTCCTGGCATCGCCTCCAAAACATTTATTTACCTGAAATCGAGATAGGTGCAATCACACCCCAATTTGCATCTGCTGCTCTCTTTTGATTCCTCTTCCTTCCCAGCAGGGAGAGATCCGTCTTCTTGGTGGCTGTCTCAGAGGGCTGAATTGTGAGTGTGGGGAAGGGAAGGAGAACAGTGGAAAAGCTACAGAGAGGATAAAAAGAGATCATGTGTGACAGCTGGAAGGGATGGGAAAGAAAGGGGAGTCCCTGAGGATATCAGAACAAAAAGGTTGGTGAACCCTGCAGAAACTAAACCTGGGAACCACAGGCACCCACCATTTCCTGCATTAAACAGCTTAAAAACCAGCAACAAAGGGTGTTTCTCGTTTCCCTCCAGTATTCATTCATGAAAGATGTCAAGCCACTATTATAATCAGGTACTCAATGGTGGCAAATGCTACTGACAGCTAATTACACTTTGCATAAAGATTTATGTCAGAGTACAGACATAATTCCCTTCAATGGCTCCTGATATTTTTCACTGAGTAAAAAGTAAAAACAGGCAATTAGAAAGCATGTGTCTGCTTTACAGTGAACCTTCTCCTCTCCACTGCTTTCTCAAAACATTTCCATTCCATGACGGCTCAGCTGGCGTTCCATACCTTAGGAAGAGCGGCTGAATTTTCTCAAACAATACAAAGAACACCAGAAAAGCCAGAAAGCCAGCAGCCCTTCTTTTCCTGTTTCCCCCAAACACTCCAAACTGTCAATGTACATTTCATCTCACCCATAATATTCAATATTTGCTACAGTAACACAAGCACTTTTTCCCTCTAAGACGCTGCTATTCACATATTTGGAGCATTGTAAAAGCTTCAGGGAGTCAGTTCCAGAACTGTCTTACAGTGAAGGGCAGTGTGAGTTCATGAGCTCTCCTTGCATTCAGATTAAAAACACTGACAGCAAAATGAGCAGGCAGGGACCCGAACTTGGGCATCCCAGACCTCAGATGGACAGCATCTCCTTGTACATACAATGTGTGAAAGCCTCGAGAGCACAGAAGATCAAAACCAAAGCCAGGCATCTGGCAATCCTCCAGGAGATTACTTCTCCAGTGGTATCTTGCACAGCCTTCTGCTCCAAAAAGCCTATGAAATACTCCCTTCTGGCTATTTATTAAGTCAATTTTCTCCTCATTTTGCATACATAGCAAAGGACAGCTCCAGATACCTTTTTTCTACCTCATTTAACAGCAGCCTACAGTAACTATAGAGACCTCCTTACCTCAGGATCTCCACTCCCACTTGATTCAATTACTTCTGACAACTTACCATTTTACTATGAGGCTCTTTCTAGGACAGCAAATTCATCTTTTCTTTCCCTCCAGGTAACATTAAGGACAGGGACTCTAATTTATTCTGTCTCTCCAAGAGAAATCGTTCTCAGTGTGTCTGTGGTGCTTTCCCAGCACTATTACATGTATTTCACCTGCTTCATCTAGTACTAAGTAAAACAGCAAAGGGATGTTTTACCTGCAATGCCTCCGGTGTAACCCTCCAGCCAACACCAATGGTAACAGACAGGCTGGCACTGCCCATGTTCACCTTTATAAGGCAGCTTTTGCCACGCCTTGAGTAAACGTAACTGAGTTGAAATCGAGTTCAAGGCCAAAAGCAAGCAATCTGACTTGGATGTAATAGTTTCATGGAGACATCATACCACGGAGATACATATATATATATATACACACACATCTATTAGCCATCCATGACGAATTGCCTATCAACCCATGTCAGCTGACGGTTTCCTGTTGAAGTTATTCTTGTCAGAAACCAGGATTCGTTTGCACCTCCCACGTTTTTACGTTATCTGTTTTCCTCCTCAAGCCATCAGGAAATGCAGCAATCTCCCCGGATCCAGGCACAGCCTGGCAGGACTCACCAGGAGACAAGTTATCAGAGCTGTGTGTCATTCTTTCTGCAGCAGCAAAAGGAGTGGATTCTCTCAGGCTAATACCTGTTAGCATTTACACCGGGTTCTTACTTAAATTCACACCACTTCTCCCACTTGCTATTTCATTTCCTTCAGGACTGCTTGAGGACGTAAGCTTTCATTATCCTAAAGCCCAAAGCCAAAGAACTAAAGAGCACCTAGCAAAAGTATGGGAAGAAGAAGGTTATTTCATTTTTGGAAGGCCAAACTGAGATAGCCTAAAGAGACACAAAATTCAAGGGAATGAGTGCGGCACATTCTCAGGGACACATTCCCTGGCAGCAATCCTAAGTGTATTCCTATAGCCTGTAAATGTGTTTTTGGAGGAAAGGCACTCAATGTCCTGGTGAACAGCAAACTGAACAAGAGCCAACAATGTGTCCTTTCAATACAGCAAACCAACAGCATCCTGGGCAGCATGAGCTGCAGCATAGCCAGTGGGTCAAGGCAGTTGATCCTTCCCCTTTGTGCAGTGCTTTTGAGACTGTATCTGTAGTACCGTGTGTCCACTTTTGGGCTGTCCAGTGTAAGAGGAGCACTGAGAATGAAGCAAGTCCAACATAAACCCAGCAGGATGGTCGATGAGCTGGAGCACACAGTGTGAGAAAAAAGGCTGAAAGAGCTTGTCTGCTCATCTACGAGGAAGAGACCTAATTGTAGCCTCCCACTATCCAACAGCATCCTGGACAGCATGAGCTGCAGCATAGCCAGTGGGTCAAGGCAGTTGATCC
>JAVHNF010024347.1:21572-44833 GCA_034783455.1 Micropsitta finschii | reverse complement strand
CAGTGATGTGGAAATACAAATATAAGCATACATGGGAGGCCAGGCAGTATGATGTTCCATTCATTACACACATGCACATTAAGCATCATGGCATATACATGTAGGTAAAATACTTTATATTGCGTATATGAACTGCTGTGATGAAATTGTAACAGTGCTTTCTTCTTTTTAAAAAGACATTACATTTCACTACTATCCATGTTCAGTAGGATCCAGAAAATCAGGCTCACCCCAAGAAACCCAACCTTCAATTATACTACAAAACCCCCTAGTTTACATATTTAGCATTTTAATTGCAAGTGAAGTCTTTTTAAATAGGCCTTGACAAAACAGTATTTTCTGTCTCTATATACAAAAATATATCTGTGAATCAGAAATTTAAGGATTCTGTGGCATATGTGAATGACCTACAATGACACCACAGCACACTGGCGCAAGTTTCAAATTATGGACTAAATTCTACTGCAGGTGACTCATGAAGAAACCAGATGCAGCCACAGTCCAAAGAACACTGCCACTCTGAAACAAGGTCCAGGCATCTAAGACCAAACATTACTGGGTTAAAAAGGACTGAAAACATCTGGAGCATGAGAAATAGGAAGGTCTCATCTGTACTCTGAAAAAGTATTCAGAAAAAGAAATAATGAAATTTTGCCCTGTCACTAGAACTAAGCTAAACTGATTATGGATGCTTAAGTTTATTTTCCATTTTGCTCACTTTTGTGTATAAACACAACTTTTAAAGAACAAAATGTCAGGATGATGACTAAAGGTATTGGAAGAGGTGATTAAATGCCTTTGGTTTAAATTCACAATGATATGTTTGAATAAAGCACAGGACATTTTCAGTAGGGATGCAAGAGTAGTAACTCAAAAAGCTTTTGACAGCTTAATATATGTCAAACACTGTAGCTTCAATGTATATTTAAAAGTGCCTAGTTGTAAATGTTGTATTTTCTGTTGTTAGGTTTTCTACAGGATCTACTCCACTTTCGAAAATTCAGAACAAAAATAAGAGGAAAAAGACCACAGACATGCCATTATCCCTGCAGTTTTCTCTGTATCTACATTAGATGACTAAGCATGCACTATGTGTTCCAATGCGTGTTGCAATACAACCTGTTCAATACTTCTGCAAGTTCTTTTGAACTACTTTGTAAACTAATCACTAGGCACAATCAAAGCCTGTATAGAAGCAGCTGTTTCTCGTGGAAACATAATGCATATTCTTTGGGTTTCCCCATTCAAACTATGAAGAAAGCTGGTTTTAGTTAAATTATTCCATATTTATCAGACAGCCAATGCCAAGAATATCAAGGGCCTAAAACTTCAAATTAATGGCAGGAGAACAATCAGTTGTCAGTGCAATCAGAGGAAGACAATGACCCTCGTATACACTAACATCCTTAGGCAAATATTGGACAAAGTCTGTATTTAAAACTCGAGCATATAATTTTAAATCATGTTACTTCTTACAGTAACTTTTCTATGCTATGGACAGCCACAGGTATCTTAGTAACAGCTGTGACATCTAGGACAGATCCACAATCCACAAACTTGACAGGACATTGCCCTTTCTTTTCTTTGAAGTTAGTGCTTCCAGGCTTAGCCAAAAGTCCCAAAATATTGTGAGAGCTGGTGCAAGGAGGGGAACAGGAACACATGGCTGGAGCATGAAGGTGTATTCCTTCCATTCCATTCCATTTATCCAGCAATCAGATGTTAGAATGAACAACCTAAATGCAGCTGAGCTTCATACAGTATATCACACACAGCAGTTGCTGAGTTTATGGGGCTAATGACATTTTTTGTGCAATGAATCTGCTGATCTAAATACAGGGCTATACAGATATGACTGCAGATAAACTTTGACCTCTTTGATACTTCTCCTATCAATTTTATAATGGATGCTTTGTTGTAAGAATAAAGATTATCTTCAGATTTCATTTGACAAGAAAAAGTCTAAAAACTGCTTTTGGAATTTTCTCAAACTTATAGATAATGTCCTTGAAAGTGATGAATTGCTTAGTTTAGCAATCCATATTTGATTAAAGGAAAAAAAGATCTTGGTAGATTCTGATGATCTTAGGGGTTGGATGGTGAATCCTTGGATGCAAAGGATCATGCAGCTTCAGCCACCTTCCTACTTCTGCTAAGGGACACAGCACTATGTAGACACTCAGGATTAACAGTATGCTCTCTGAAAAGAAATGTTGCAGTTGAAAGAATCAGTAATATAAACATTAAGAAAATCACCAAACTTTATTAGGAAAGACTGCTCCAATAAATGACAAATTTGATAAAATGAAACTAGCAACCAGTACTATTTGTACCATTTATACAAGGCAGCATTTGGCAAAGAAGGGATGTATGTATTCGTATAGTTATAAATGCTGCCAGGAACATGACTCTTTAATTAGTACTAGCCCATTTGGCAACAGAGAAAAAAAGTAAGACCTCATTTATAACTTTAAATGAAAGCATGATGATGTGCCTCCAAAATGCACAGTTAAGTTATTGATTTTTTTGAAAATTGGTCTGTAATATGGACACTATACAATAGCAGTCAGGAAGGCTCTTCATTTAGATAAGTACTGGCAATCTTTCATAAAGGATTAATACCATCTCTGCCAATGGTTAGAAAACAAATTTCTTTTAACGCATACTCCACATGTTGTCTTTTCTTTCTTGCCAATTTAAAGCTTACTTAAAAAAAGACAATCTTGGCTATAAGAGCAGTGTTTTGGAATGTGTTCCAATATGACTGATATGTCCTCGTTCTTTTGGTAATGTCGCTATTTTCATCAAATGTTATGATTTTATATGATTTGAAGTAATAAAATATGACAGCCTCAAACTGACGACCTTAGAGAACTTTTTCTCTAAAAATGCATTACCATAACTATATTACAAATCTTAATGGTGAAATTATTTTTTTCAATTTTCCCAGCTGTTTTTCCTATTTAAGCATACTTTGAGACATGGTTTTTTCCCATCTGTTTTCATTTTTATATTTACTTTCTTGAAGACTACATGCCAGCCAGTCTTACACAAAAAATAGAATGCTTCATGAAAAGAATCCCATGAAGACTTACTGAAATGCTATTAACTATCTATTCCTTCTTTCAAATCTGAATATATTAATACCTCTTTACCTCTTCCCTGCAATTTCCTTTAAGATAGGATTGACTTACTCCCTCAAAAGCAGAATTTCTGAAAGATGCATTACTAATAGTCTGCTTTCTGACTATTTTTTGACAATTACTTTGTCCAAAATAACCAGCATGTAATCTGGGTTGACATATTATCAACAAAAGTCTTATATGCCAGCTATTAATCAAATTAAAAAAAGATTAAAAGCTGACTTTCCATAACTAGCCATGTGGCTAGGAGAAATCTGGCAAATAATCCCTGCTGCACCTTCCAAATTTGAGGAAAATGCGGGAGAAGACAGACATGCTGTTCAGACCAAGCTGTCAAGCTTCTCAACTAATGGGACTGAAGCATTTTATTCCTGTGCCATGCCCTCTTGCAAATGATCCAAGGTATTCTCTCCCTTGCAGAAATTCTGAGTGTGCTACTTCTACAAAGGAAGGGGGCTCTTTGGTAGGAGCTGATAAATACTATTCTACAAAGAAATAAGCCACAAAGAACTGAAGCCTTTCAAAATGGCTCCTAATCCTCAGTGTTGTTGATGAAATTTAGCCTTACTTATCTTAACTGGAGCCTGTACTGAAAAGATTCTTCCACCTCCCTCTCAAGGAAGCCAAGGGCCTTGCTTTCTGAGAGTACGCAATGGGAACATGCTCTGCTCTTGCTAAGGTCAGTGGGAGATAATGGGCATTTTGGATTAAAATAATTCCTTTATTTGACTTTGAAGAAAGAAGAAAGTAAGCACCTGCCCCTAAAAAATGATGAAATGTAATAGTACAAAGTCCTACTTTCTACAGTTTTCCACTGAAAAGGGAGGAAAATACAAGCAAAGACAGATGAGTGTGTATCTTCATTCAGGTCAGGAAAAGAGATTTTATGATGTGTACATGAGAGATTGCACAAAAGTGGGAGAGGATTAGTGAACATGAAGTAAAAAACAGAAGGGATTTATGTAATCATGGTCAGTAGGGTTTGGGTTTTTTTTGAAAAAAAAAAACCTTGAGAAGCTCCAAAGTCACATTATAGGTCACTATCATTTTGATGCTGCATGTTGCTCTAAATTGGAATAAATGAGCCAGATCATAAAACTGGCTTTAAATCTTAAAATAAATCCCTTTTGATGTTCATATTTCATGCTTTCAAGTAAGCACAAATACCATATTCCCTAAGTTAATTATTTAATATTTTTAAGTTCAGAAACAGATGTGATGACAAATTGTTAAACTAAAGTCAAGAGAATACTGCATTGATTTAGAATGCATCATATGAATGAGATACCATTTGAAAAAGGTTAGATACTTGGAGATAGGCTTATACTCTCAGATATTCAAATAAGATAAATTATGAAAATGCAGATCTGTGTGCCCAAACAAAACTGCTTTCGAAGGTTGCAAGCAGAGTGACAAGGAGTGTAAAAATCTGGCAACCAGAACTACCAGATGCCTTAAATTGTAATCACGGGTTTTGTGTACTGTAATCAGAGCAACATTACAGCTGTGTGTTTTAACTGGGCAATTGCCTGAGTATACTGTAAAATGTTTACCTTACCTTTAAGCCCAGAATTAACTCATTTTCTAGTAGCGTGTTTTGGAATAGGTCAGTGATAACATTTTCAAAGAAGTCATGGAGTTCTGTAATCCTATTTGCAGAGATGGCTTTGCTCAGATTACCATTTTGATCTCTCTGTAGTTAACAAGGAACCAACCTTGAAGAATAAAGTTTAATATCCACAGTTATTTACACAGCAGTATAGTAGGTGTGGGTAAAAGCTTGTGCCAGATCTGAATCTCAAAGCAGTGTACTCTGTTATAAAATGGCTATCAAAAAAGCCTTATTAGTTTAGACACAGAAATGACTTCAAAATCAAGTATTTAAACCAGTTTTTGCATTCGTAAATATTAAGCATTTAAAAGTATTCAAGGTTTTTCAACTGTTTCGTTTCTTTACTTAAAATTCTCTCTGATAAAAATGCACACAGAACAGTGTTAAATTACATCTGATCTCTGACTTCTAGTCATGTGATGAAAAATGCTTTTGAAAATATTTAAGTCTAGATACAGGAAGATGACTAAACTCCTAAGCTTTTGTCTTCTAAAACATTCCCATTGCTGCCAAAGCTGGTGAAGCTCCTCTGGTGGTTACAGTGGTGGAAGCACTAAGGCAGGAAAGCTTCCAAGTGTCTGCAAGCATTCTCACCACTGCACCTTCTACCTACCTCCTACAAATCTCTATTCTTGCCTTTAGAAAATGGGTGGCCACACACTCCTAGTCATATTTGCCCTTCCTGTCAGAGCTTAACATGAGGAAACTTTCACATAAATGTATAACAGACAAGGAACAAATCTGGTTAGCAAGGCAGCCAGCAGCCTTACTGTACTACCCCCCCTCCAACATTTAAAGAATGCAACTATCTTCTCTCTTTCCTTTCCCATGTAGCTTGAGAATTACATCCAAGACAGTATGAAGAAAGAAATGGTAGAGATCCAGCAAACTGCAGTGCAGAACCAGACTGCAGTAATGATTGAAATAGGCACAAACTTACTAAATCAAACAGCTGAACAGACTCGCAAATTAACAGATGTTGAAGCACAAGTAAGTAATGAATTTCAAACTACAAATGCTTCCGCTTCCCAGACACCCACAACTATACATTTAACAGTTTAGTGTTACACTATGCAGTTCAACAATTAGAAGTCAATCATTATAATCAACAGTTCTATCCAACTTAAAGAAACATTAGTAATTAGTAATACATAGTTCCATCTCATACTCATGAAAACCTTCCATTACAGGAGGATTTGAAGTGTGTCTAGCAAAGACAGTTGTTCCATTTATCTTTAAGGATAATGTATTTAAAACTACTATACTATATCCAAGCATCAGTTGGGTACTAGTGTGCTTTTATACAACCCCCATTGTATATCTTTGTTGATAATTCCCATTCAAAACCAGAAAAAAGAGAGTTCCCTCAGCCTGCCTTTCTTCCGTTTATCAGGTTAATTTTTTTTTCCTTTCAGTTTTCTTTGTGTGTGGGTTTTTTTAATGAATGTTTTCACATATACTGTAAGAGGGATAATAGTTCATTTCCAGCACAATGCACTTTATTATTGTCATTTAACAGAGGAATAAGTAAGCAAATCAGAGGTGAATCAAGAAAAAAGAATTAGGAGGAGTCTACTAGAAAAGTGAGAGATGAGCAAATTCACACAGAAATAAACTTGCCTACTGTACATACTAGTCTCTAAATTATTTCAAACAAGCAAAAAAGGATTTGTCTTTCCTTGTTAGACATTTTACTGTCTGTAGAACTCATGCAATGAATGAAATTACATATTTTAACCTAAACCAAGCCTTTCTGAACTCCTTGATAAACTGATACTTCACAGCTGACAGGCGTACTGAATTAAACTTTCTGACTGCATTATTCAGGAGCCCATTATTTTGCAGATGTTAGGAGAATGTACTTATTAATTCACAGTAATGTCTTTATGGAAATTACTCAATTATTTTCTGCTTAGAGGAAGAAAATCATCACTGTAACTTTCCTTCTCTGCTTGAAATTACTGGTGACTGGGTTAAGGGCTTAATTAGCAACATAAGGAAATTAGCCAAACAATTGCTCTCTCAAGGACACTTGCGTTTGGCAATAGTTTTCAATTACACTTAAGTGTGAAATCATGTCCTGAATGACTGTTTAACTTGAAGGACATGAGTAGTCAATTCTTCCTGCCAAGGAAAGCCAAATTCTGCTGAATTAAAAAAAGCTGTTCTAAAACAATGAGAAAATATTTCTAGAAAACATGCCTCAAAGTAATGCAATCGGATACAAACCAAAAAGTATCTTCCATGTTTTCTAATGTCCGTGTTTCTTCATTTAAAGATAGTAAACAATATATGTAGAGAAAAGGTAACATTAAAATTCAAAAAGTGAAATAACCAAAGTGTGGTTTACATGATTAACACTTTAAAATATAATTTGGGATTAATGAAAGTAGCTAAGAGTGAACTATCTAGTAATTTCAGGACTGGGCCAAGATTTCAACCGGTGAAAGATAAGCAAAGCACTTGCTTTCTACACCAGACTGAGAAACTTATTCCCTGAACAGCCACCATGATAGTTCCAGTAATGAAATAAGAATATCAGAGGGTAAAGCATGACAACAAAACTAAAGTACACAGCAAGTTTCAGCCGTTGATTAGAAACATAGTGTACTACTGAAATATTCCCAATGATACATGTTAGTTTAACAACAAAATCAGTGCAACTCTGTGTATTCTTCTTCATTCTACTTCTGTGGGCATTTGTTCCCAAATTAGGTATTAAAAAATTTATATTTATTTATTTATTTATTTACAAGCTTAAGTAAAGATTTCACAACGTAAAGAAGTTACAATTTATTTAAAAAAAGTATCTTAATTTTTATACATTTTTTTTAGGTATTAAACCAGACAACCAGACTTGAACTTCAGCTTTTGGAACACTCTCTTTCAACAAACAAACTAGAAAGACAGATTTCAGATCAGACCAATGAGATAACTAAATTACAAGAAAAGAACAGGTAAGTTTGCCTATCAACTCAATAAAATGCATTTCCCTAATGTGTCCTAATGATTTTAAAACCAAATGTACTCAAATAGAAAAATAAGGCCTTGTACAGAAGCTCTCCACACACAGCTATGCCCATTACAAAGGTCATATATTATTTAAAGCCTAGGGAATCATGCAGGTTTATTCTTCTTGTTTTCTGTTTATATATCTTCACTATCTAAAGTTTTCCTCTGTATGTGGAACTTAAGGTTAAAACTGAAACACTTCTCACTACTTCAGTTGTAGCCAATTTATATTCTTCTTTAGACTCAAACTAATCCAGTGCAACCACATCTTTAAAATTTATTTCCATGTAGTACACAGCTATCTGAATACACAATCAGGTCTTTGCCAGAACTTTTTTTCTAACCTGGTGAGTAAAGTCAAATGCTACTTATATTCAATATTCCTTACTAGTCAATCTTCTGAAATTCAGACCTATATTCAACTATTACTCCGATCAGTTTCGGTACTCGGCTGTTGTCCAAAAGCTCATACCTTTTTTCAGCTGGTGTCATTTTCATATCACCAGGGTCCTATTTTACTTTTGGCAGTAAATAGTTTACAGAGAAATCTAAAAGCAGTAATAACAGTAGGTTTTCTCCTTCAAAGCCATGTTTTTCAATGAGAACCATATGCGCAAAGTGCTTTTTATTTTGAAAGAATTAGCTTAAAAAACCCAGGAGACATGTTTTGACATTTTAGTTCACTACTCTACTACATTTATATATGCTCCCTAAAAGTTTTATCTACCAGCTTAATAAAAACAAGCATCCTTATCAAATGGAAAGCAAAGTAAATACTGAATTTTAAAATGTCACTTTTTTTTTCTTGTTGAACTCCACAGACTTTAGACTACCCTTGTAAAACCCACATAAAGACAAAAGCATTATTTCTCACCTAACAAAAGACAATCTAATATTGAGCTAATCTGCTTGAAACATAAGGCTCAGGAGTTTTTGGGTTTTTTTTTTCGATAGCAGCAGTGGATTTTAGGTAAACTTATCCCTTCTGGTCATGCATCCTTTAACATCAGCTTTCTCAGAGCCTGCATCAGAACAATTACCAATGAAATTATCTTCCAGCTAGTCACGTACTCATACCAGCTCCAGAACAGGAGATGGATTACACATATTCGAGCAACTATTTGCATGTTTCCCTGTCTTAACACCATCATGTTTATTTAAGTTTATATTTTACTATAATTACAGGTTGTTCAAAAAGTTCATAGGTTCATCTTTAAATAAGTTCTATCTTTTAATAGGGTAAAACCCATGAAATTTTCCACTATATCTTTTCTTTCATAATGTTGAATTATCAAACACCCAATTACACTTTAAAAGCCTGCTATACAGACTATAGTAGATGTTGTTTATGAATGTACTAATATAATAAAGCATTTGTATCAAACTAAACTCAGCTTTTTTTTAGCACTCTATTGCATTCATGGCATTAGAGAATGAAGTTGAGTACTTATGAAGAAAGAAACTTCTTTGACAGGCTTGATTCTCTTTACATCATATCAGAATTGTTTCTCTGGAGCCTAACTAATCCTTTATTTAGCTTTCTAGAAAAAAGAGTTCTTGAGATGGAAGACAAGCACACTCTTCAGCTAAAGTCAATAAAAGATGAAAAAGATCAGCTTCAAGTCCTAGTAGCCAGACAGAATTCTATTATAGAAGAACTAGAAAAACAGTTAGTTACAGCTACAGTAAACAACTCAGTTTTGCAAAAACAGCAACATGATCTGATGGAGACTGTTCACAACTTGCTTACTATGATATCTACACCAAACTGTAAGTAAAAGAAGACATGCTTATATCATTTGAGTGACATTCCCTAAATTGTGTACATTATTAACTGTAAAGTCTTAACAACCAGTTTTGCCACACTTCTGCTTCTCAAAAATTATGTAATTTTCCTTAAATTTTGCATCTGAGTTAATGAACCTATTTTCTAGGGGCACACGGGGAGGTGGCGGTGAAACAGCCGCAAAATCTGTGTTTTGTTTTAAACATTTTGTTCATCTTCTGTGGTTTATATTAGTTTGCCTGGAGACTTCTTCAGTAGTTCTACAAAATACAGAGATGCCAAGTATCATTCATCTCACATGCCATTCATTCATGTATATATTGACCATATATTTAGGTTATACTGCATGATGTAGGGCTGTAGCTTTTCTTCCTGGCTCCCAAGGGTTGCTTCTGCCACCTCTCATTGGTGCACACAGAGTTATCAAAGAAAGGACAAATTACAGTGTCTATAAAAGGCAAAGGAATCAGTAGTGGCTCAGTTTTTAGCACCTATGTATGCCCCAAACAACAAAAGTCCCAGCCCAGGGCAGCAGGTACTCAAAGAAGTCCTTGGTCTTTCACTGAAGCTTCCCTGTTCATTATAAAAATCCCTCAACCTAGTGAATTTTGCAGGCAGTAATCTCACCTCTAGATGCTTGACAGCCTTGCAACAAATTATATATGAGCACAGCTTCTGAATTTAGGCAGATTCACATGCTCCATTAAAAAAAGCCATAAACAAGCCAAGTTATGGCTAAGCAGGATTTAAACAAATGAACAAATTCCTTACTTTGAATTTCATGTCTGATATGGAACTTTGCCAAATTAATAAGGTATAGCTGTTATATATAAAACAGTAAAGAATTTGGCGTATTTACCTGTAAAATTCTCAGGGCTTGAAACGCAGATGCATATATAACCTCAAAAAAAAGATTTTAAATTAAATACTAGAAAAAATTTAAATACCTGTCATTACATATAGATGGACTGTGCTTTGTTACTGTAAGTTGAATCACAAAAAAGGAAAAGGGTGTTCAGGAGTCCTTGCTTTCAGTGGCATCCTAAATTATATGATGTAGGTTTTTCTAAACAAAGTAAAACCCAAGGTTTTTGTCTTAATTATTGATACTATCCCCTTAAATACCATTACCAAGGCTGTACATGTTCCTGCTGATATTATCTGCTGTGCTAGTGCACAAATAAGTAAACAAGTCAAAGTCATGTTGGCTACAACACTGTTAAACCCAGAGTGGAAAAAATAATGAATGCTTGCCAAAAAGACAAAATTAGCAGGGAAAGCTTCTAAGACAGTATACAAACAATAGAGTGTGGAAAAGCTATTAAAACACTGAATGTGTTATTTTTATGTTTAAGGCAAAGCATGTAAACAGGTAAATAATGAATAAGCAAGTTCTTTTTTGAGAACATAATAAGCAATTGTAATATAAGCATGTATTTATCTGGCACCTAAAACTTTGTACTAATAGACTGTGCTTGTTAGATTAAGTTAAAAGGGAAAATACACAGAACAACCCCAAAAGGATAAAATATGAAATATCAGTCAGCAGGCAAAATGCCAGGAAATTCCAACCTCCATAGTTAATAAAGAACTGAGCAAAAAGATGAGCCTTAGACTGTTCTGTAAAATAAGAAGGCTTAGGCATATTAAAATACATTTTTTACACAAATGAATTCCAGAAGGGACATCTCCTTTGTGGGTTGGGCTGCGCTGCCAAGTTTCAGCTAGGTACATACAAAGTTGTGTCTACTCAGTACAGGGTCAAAACCACTAGCTAAAACTGTGTAAGTGGTTATTCCAGTCAGCTGTATTAGAAAAGATTTCATAACTCTTATGTTAGATTTCACAACCCTAGAGTACTGGCCAAAAGTCATTATTAATATAATCAGTTGCTAGTTAGATATGTTTGTTAATAGTAGCTAGTGCATGCAGAGGTTGTAATGCATGTAGGAGTCCCAGCAAAGGCAATGAATGGAAACAGAAACTGTTCAACTGAATGAGAAACTATATCCTAAGTTCTGTTATTCCACATATTAAGAAATGTCAGCACTTTTTAACCTATCAAGCAACCACGCTTATATCAAAACAATGTCTCTAAATAATATACAGTAACAACACACGTAATTTTACCTTCATTTCTTTTGGGACCGGGTGTATTTTTCAGAACTGCAAAGTTTTAAGCTGATTACATCATTAATTGCTTCTTAGTAATGTCTGTTCATCTTTTCTTAATGCCTTCAATTTCTGTTGTATTTTTAACAGCTAAGAACAACTTCATAGCTAAAGAGGAGCAAATCAGCTTCAAAGACTGTGCTGAGGCTTTTAAGTCTGGGCTGACAACAAGTGGAATCTACACTTTAACAGTTCCAAACACTGTACAAGAAAAGAAGGTAGGATGCCTATGAAGTGCTACCGAGGCATACTGTGTATTAAAAAGTTATTAGATCTGGTAAATATGCTATTTTAAAAGCTAATTAATAGTGAAGTTTATTACTTCTCATGGCTTTTTTAATGAGCATATCATCAGTTAGAGATCCGAGTGTCTCACAGGAAGTCCTTCAGGTGAAATCTTGGCTTAGTCAAAATGAACAAGCATTTTGTTGTTCAACATGCCAGAATTTCATTCTTTGTTTCCCCATAATTAACACAATTAAAGAAATATAGTACTGTAATTTCTTTATAAAATCTCTAACTGCAGCACAATTGCTATGCATGATCAGCAGTCTCCTGTCTCCTCTAACTTCCTAGTTCCTTAATATGCCCAAGTCCTTTCAGGTGGCAAAAGAAGGTAAAATAAGGGACAAGGAAGAGTACTCATGGATGTGAACTCATGTAAGCAATCTCCTAGTACTGGATTCAGTACTGGGTTCCAGTTCTTTGTTACGCAGAGTTTTAAGGGCATTTGTATAACAGTTAGATAGCAATTACGTCAGCACAACTGACACCCAGTAACAGAGAGGACTTTCCTGGAAAATACCACTCTGATTTAAATAGAAGATGAGTTTGTGGTGTTTTCAGTCTATCAGTTTAAATTAAGTCCTGTATGGATATCTTGTCTCCCTATGTGTTTAACTGAAATGAACTTCAGTGTCAATTTAGTTTAAAGCAACACACTATACCTCTATAGAAGAAATCCTGAAATAAAAATGACACTCCAGATGAAACAGCAGATGCCTGACAGAGATTCTCCATCTACTGAAGTAAATAAAATGATAAAGGTTCAGATGGTATAACTCAGTTGAAACAGTCAATAAAATTGGAAAGGGAGAAAAGTGTCAGGTGGACTGTGTGGCTTTATTCCATGAGTGAGTGAATGTCCCAAGGTTGATTATAATCTTCCATTCAATCACAAATCAAAAGTATCTATTACACAACTTCAAGAATGAAACTCCAAACTTCTGCCAAAGGCAGAATGAAGCAACGTCAGATGTCGGGAGCGTTGTTAGTACAAACCGTGGTGTGACTGGCCAAGACGTTTTTGTTGTCCCAGTTTCTGAACAACTAAAAAGTGAATTATATGGCTGTAATTCTGGTGACAGTGCATTTTAGATGCTGTGCCAATAACTAATTTTTAGAAAACAGATGTCAAGCACTGTGCTTTGACATTGACTTTGATTCAGCATGTCTTTTAGACTTTTAATTTGTTGAAGGATATTTAGCCAGGCATATGAAGTGATGAGTACACAAGTAGTTTTTCCATGTTTTTTTTTTTTCTCTTAGAGTAAAACCTCTACTTTAAATATTGCATTTATGACCCTAGTTTCTCTCTGACAATCTGAGTCTTCCCCTCATCCTTTCCATGCGTGCTGGTCATAGGAGAAACTATCCTTCTGGCAGACCAACCTTGTTACTGGAAATGCTGTAGGGTGTCCATCCCTCTTGAAGGACATTAGCAAGCACAACCCTTTGCATGTCCTGGAAATGATTTTTTTTTTTTTTTTTTTTTTTACTTAGTTTTCTGTCTTTTTTTCTCACTTGAACTGCTGTGCCATTGCAGAGATGCGTGGGTCACCTCTTCTTATGCTGCAGTAAGAATATGTAGTTCTAAGTGGAGCTGTGGAAGGGCTGAGTATTGGTAGCTTTGCAGAAAAGAAGAGCTAAAACTTTGATGTTGTTTAAAATGGGTTAGTTTGCCTCATATGCCTGCTTTTGCTTTATGACTGTACGGATGAGAATAAAGGAAAAAATATCCCTGCTTTCACCACTGAACATTCAATTGTCACTGTAGTGTTAGTGCTGTGAGCAGCTCTCAGTGGATGAATTCCTCAATCTGTGTGCTTTATCTCTTCTAAACTGCTGGGACTGCTTCTATGGGCTCTGGTTGTGTATCTGTACCAAGCTGCTCCAAAGAGGACCTGCCTGAGCTTTTTACAAATGGGAGGGAGGGGGAATTATATAATATATATGTATCTATCTATAAATATATATACACGTGTGTGTATATATATATGTCAAAAGATAATAATATGTATATGTGTATATATATATATATATAAACATTGCTGCTATAACCACGGAGTAATGGTCTGATTAAAATATTCTTAAAAAAAAATAAAGAGAAGGCTTTCAAACTCTCAGTTCTTTATTAGCTATTCTTTATATCATCCAACTGCTGTAAGCCAGCCAGGTAGAGCTTTAATGGTACAGATTGTATTTTATAAAGGGTCCAGCATAATAGAGTCCTAACTGGAGACCATAATTGAGACAGGGATCGTTACTGGCAATAAAAACTGGCAAATTTGCTGGAAATGTCTTGTTATTTTATAACTTCAGATATCTGCCTTACATTATGCTTGAACAAACATGTCTCAAATTAGGAATTTAAGGCTTAAATTAGGCTAATATTCCCACCAGTTTCCTGGGATTTTGTTGTTTTGACTTTGAAGAGCTGAAATAATATCTCTTTATCACACAGCCCCCTTCCTTTTTATTATTGAAGAGGCCTGAAGTAACGGTATTTTAAATGTGGTCAGATGAAATGTTGGTTATATAACTCTTTTATAGGCGCTTTCAAATGCAAACAGCAGGTTTGAGTTGCGGCTTGAGCAGAAGACATGTCAAACACAGATTTTAGATTTCCATCCTGTTGTTGTTTTTGCTGTTGGTTTTGTTTTGGTTTGTAGTTGGTTTTGTTTGTTTGTTTGTTTGCTTTGGTTTTTTTTTAATTTGTTTTTTAAATTTTCAGTTTTTAAGGGACATTACAGTGATGGGCAAATGGTATACGCTGTCCCATGTCTAGCCTACTGGCATTTGCTCCTTTAGCCTCCCCTGTCCAGTGAGCAACCATCCAGCCATCCCTACTGCATCACCTCTGTGAACATCCCCAGCCTTTCCTTCATCCTTTCAACATTTCTTCCATCAGCAATATCACATGATCTTTTTTAAGCTCCTTTTCCTCATCTTTAAAGGCCCTTTGTGGCTCCCTCTCTGGTCACTTACCTGTGGTGCTTTGCTGCATCACTGACAATGCCAGCCTTAATCATCCATTTGTCTGACTCTCCTGCGGGTGTCCTCAGCAGGTCTTTCCTGTGCTCCTTAAATAGGTCCATGAAGAAGCTTCTTTTTCCTCCAAATTGTTCTTTAAGACTCGAGGGATCCAACAGAGAGTTGGTATTCATATGTGCTAGGAGAAAGGCCCTTTTGATGTGCTCGGGTAGATAATTCAGGAAATCCTGGAGATACAGTTCCACGGGAGGCTGAGGTTTTTAACTTTCCAAACCCCAGGAATTTTTAGGTGGTGCCTGTGTAAAACCATATTAACGTGTGTCTTGCTGTGAATTTGTTATCTTTATTGCTCTCCCTTTCCGTTATTTGATTTCAGATTAAAATGCAAATAACATGGTGGCATTGCAGAGAGTGAGGAAGGGTGTTTACAGGGTGGCTACAAAGAAGGTGGAGGCTCCTTTTTTTTTTTTTTTTGCAAGGAGTCACACAGAAAAGATGAGGGGTCATGGGCACAAGTTACTCCTAGGGAGATCCCAATTGAACCCAAGAAGAAAATTTTCACCATGAGAACAGTTAGCCATTGGAATGATCTCAGGGAAGTGGTGGATTCTTCAACACTGGATACCTTTAAAATTTGGCTGGAGAGGATGCTGGGATATCTTGTCTAGGTCATGCTTTTGCAAGGAAGGCTGGACATGATGATGGCTGAGGTCCCTTCCAACCTGGCATTCTAGCATTTTATGAAGGGCAGGAACATTTCCTTTTCTGCTTGAATGGTGAGAGAGGTTAGCCCTATTTCATACCTTTTGATACTACTTTTAATGTAGACTTTTTTGTTGTGTGATATGCATAACTGCCCAACAGCGTCGTCCATTGGCACCTTCCTAGGGCTAGCACAGACTCCCCGAGTGGGCAGCCAGCTTTCACATGTCTTTTATATAGACCATAGCAACCTTGAGATACTCCACAGCAACCCATTTTATTTTCTTCTGCCTCTAGGCTTCTGGTAGGCCAGCTCCACAAGTCAAACAAAATTGGTTGTGAAATGCTTCCCCTGCATTTTAACCTCAATTTGTGCCACGCTGGGTCTCAGTGACCATGCAGTGGGAAAGAGGACTTCTCACCACACTGGGAAGACTCTGTATGCTGTGATGTGGGCATTTGCCATGTAGCTTTTGTCTTGTGTAATAAAAGTCATATTTACGGATCAGTAGCACATACTGTCCCATTCCTGAATAGCACTGATTTGTACTTCACAGCCCGGGAGGCACCCAAGTGTGCGCTGAGGGTGAGAGCGGTTGAAGCTAACCGGGAGCCAAGTGCAAGAAGGGGGAGAAAGAAAGGTCCTAATTCTTCTAAAGGAAAGCATGGCTGAACACCTGCTGTTCCCCAACAGAATAATATGAATTTGCATCAGAAAGGGGTCCCAATCAGTTGTGCTGGCTGCTTTTGAGGAGAGCAGTTGTGTCTGGAGGCATTCTGTTGGGGGAGATGTCTTCCAGTGAAAGCATTTTCCATACAAGGGCCGTGGGGCACACCCTGTGGCTGGCATTTAGTGGAGGGTGGAAATGCTATTTAAATTTCAAATGGACTCAAGTTTTCACAGTTGCCATGTCAATAGATCAAGTTCCTTGAAATACATTTTAAGCGGAGTTTACACAGAGCCGCAGGAGCCCGCATTGACTCCAAGGCCTGCCTTTATTGTGCCTCCAGCAGCGGTAAGTCAATATGGCATATTGAAAGCATCTCTGCTCCGACACCGAGTGAAAGTTAGCAAATTCCCTCTGCCTCCTTCCAGCTCTTTTCTTGGGTAGCTGCATGTTTAACTAACTGAAATGGTCTTTTTTGTTTCTTCTTCTTTCTTTTCTGACTTGTTTTGGGAAGGCGGTAATTAGATCAGGCTATCAGAGTCATCGCACCTTCCAAAACGCCTGTCCAGACAAGGCTGAAAACCAGCGTGATACAAGGGAAGGTAACAGGAAAACAAGTGGGACCAGGGTGGTGCTGATAAGAAGAGGCAGTTGCTTAGTACAGAACAATAGAAAATAAAACTCAGAAAACAAGACTGCCCAGAAGGGTAGTTGTATTTCATTGAGGGAGCTGATAAAGGTTGCAAACCCTAAATCCTGCAGTTCCAGGAACAACATCCTCTGGGGCCGACCTGATCTGACCTTCCCTCCAACTATTACCCTTGTCTGATTGTGGTTCCTACTCATCTGTCTTCACCTTTTTCTATCTCTTTTCTATCTTTGTTTTTTTTTTTGTCCTGGGGGAATGCTGTGTGGAGCAATGCATTGCGCTTCTTCATGCTGTTGTTCATGGCTGATGCTGGAATCAAATTTTGTCTCTGGTGTTCTGGAGTGTGACTGCATTTGGTGTGTGGGTGCATACAGTGAGTCTGCTGGAAGCTGTCTTCTTTGATTTCTACACGACATGTCTGAAATGCTTCTGGAGATGTGGTGTGCACTTCCTTCTCCATCGTCTGCTCATGCATGAAAAACAGTTGTTTCTCCTTGGTGTGGCTACCATAAAAGCTGTCCCTATTAAATGTGCTTGTTAGCTATTTCTTGCTGTGTTCCAAATGGAATACAGCAATTTAAACATCCCCATCCATGGTAAGCATATGCCAGCAGGTACTTCTGATTTTGAGTCTGACCTGCTTTGGTATTTTAAGATGTGGCATGTTGCTAGCTATCTGTGGTCCTCCTCTTTGCGCTGGTGTAGTGTGTGAGGAAGCTGCAGCAGTATGCAAGCTGGAGTCTAGACTTTGAATTTTAAATGCTCTGGTATGAGTTGTTTTGTTTCTGTTTGGATTGCGCCTACTGCTTTTATACCCTAGTGCTACTCTGCCAGGATAAATCACTCTTGAGGTGACCACGCATTTCCTGAGAAATACTGTTAACTTAAGCAAGCAAACGAATGACCTGGCAAATCGCCATGTGATGTTGGGCACTGGTGATGGAGCCTTTGATTCAGCAACCCAGGGAAGGTTCCTCTCCCTTTTCCAGGGCTCCGGTAAAGCTCTGTGGTTGTGGTACCCCAAAAAAGGAAAGCTGGATTTACATTCTACCAGAAATAGAGGGTAGCATGAGAGAAACATATGCCTTGATTCCTAAATGGAGAAGAAAAAAATATTCAGGAAGGAAAAACAGTTCTGTGACTAATTATTTTTAGTTGTTTTCTTTTTAAAAAAAGATCAAGATTGTTAGAATGCTTCTTCCCCTCCAAAACATCTACAAGTGATCAGGCTACCAAACAGACTAATTAGATGTCAAATAGACTTCAGTTCTTAAATTGGTTTAGTTACACAATGCAAAACATCACATTGGGAAGCAGATGGCATGTCGTTCTTAATATGTCTTGTAACTTGCCTGAAACCACTTCAAAGTTTCCTTAAAGAGAATATTGCTACTACTGACCGAAAGAGGTGCCACTGAGTATCTTCACTGTGAGGGTGCTGAGACACTGGCACAGGTTGCCCAGAGAAGTTGTGAGTGCCCCATCCCTGGCAGTGTTCAAGACCAAGTTGGAGAGGGCTTGGAGCAGCCTGGTCTAGTGGAAGGTGTCCCTGCCCATGGCAGAGGAGCTGTAACTAGGTGATCTTTAAGGTCTCTTCCAACCCAAACCACTCTGTGATTCTATGATAACAGCTAGATATTGGGCTGATGTCCTGCAAGTATTGTTGGTGCCTTCAGAAGCTTAAAAGTAGAGGGATATTTTTAAAAGGGGTTTTTATTCAGTGGATAAAGAGCTGGTGCTGTCTTAGAAAATTGTGACCCTTTAAGGCTGGGCAAATTGGATGCCAAAAAAAATCAAGGCTATAATATAATTAGTTTTGATTTTTTTTTTCTCTGTACCCAGTTTATGTAATTCAATTAGAAAGCCTTTTGGGCCATGCCTATCTTAGAAATGCCTGTGTTGCCCCGGAATCTAAATGATTTGTTGAATAGGAATGTGGAGAGCTAGAAACCCTGCAGCAATGGGGGGAACCCATAGTCTTGTTTGCAAAAACATGAAAATGGCTCAATATCTTGTAACTCAAGTCATTACAGCATTAATAAAAACAGCATTAAGTGCTGTCAGGCTGTTCCATTGAAACCTTAATTACTGAAAGAGTAGGAAATGACTGTTTGGGTGAAAAACAGCTGTAGGATTGTGGTGGAGATTAAGTAATAGCAAAGTGGAGGGAGAGCTGTGCTTGAGTGATCAGAACTAGGAGATAACCTCGGTTCTATTTGGAATCCATCCCCAAAGCTATGCTTCAGTGGCTTTGGAGGGTGTGTTTGTTGCATAGGTGGAAATGTCCATGAGATACTGAACAGTAATGAAAACAAAGTTGGTAGTAGGTGATGAGGTTGTTTTTTTTTTTTTTAATAGGCTCTAGTGTATATAACAGGTTAATTTAAGTATCATCAGATGATTTAACGCTTGAAGAAATATGTCTTCCCATCATAGGTTTCTGTCATGGTTTAAGCAGTTTCATTAAATATTATTAGAAGAATATCAGTTTGGGTTTGGATGAAACTCAAAATAAATCAGTATAGGCAAAACAAGGCAGAGGGTTTAATTTCTTTCTAAAGTTCTTCCTTCATACTAATTAGCTTTGTTACTTAAAATTAATATTTCTGAAGGAAAGCGGTAAATGCAAAGGATTAATTCTAAATTAATATTTTAACCCGTTGTGCAAATTTTGGAAATATCTTCTTTTATCACAGAATAATCCAAAATAGTGGAATCTCTTCCCTCCCTTCCATCCCAAGCTCTTAAATGGCATGAGTAGAAGGCCAAACTTTGCCATGGGGTATTTTCCTGTCAAATATGGTTAACTGCCTCCCACTCTACTAATCTAATACATGAGCAAACACCAAAGCAATTAATTATGTTGATATAAACCCCACTTTCCCTCTTTTCATTCCACTTCCCCCTCCCCAAATCTCTTCACATGTTCATCCTGTTGGTGACAGATCATCAGTTTTGAAATTGGGTGATGTATTGACCTTTTTGGATTGGGAAGCTGTGGCTTGCAGGGCAAGTGCTACTTCAGGAGGGAGGGAGGAGATGGAGAAATTGGTTTGGATGAATTGGCAGTGGAGGATGCTTTCTGCAGGGACAAGGTATGTTATAAAACTGCTGTTGGATGTGGCATCTTTGGTTGTTCCATGTGGAAAGGGGAAAACCAGGCTGGATGATATCTTCCCTGGACAGGGTAGAGGGGATCTCACCCTTTGAGGGCTTTTTTCACCCTTTAGTCCCCCTGCTGGTAACAGTGTTTATAATTAACCTCATTAATACAACATACATGGCCTCAATCCAGTCTCTGGGGGTTGCTCACAAGGATATCTTTCTAAAGGGCTATATGATAAGTATGTTCAGCCCCAGAACGTGCCGAAGATTTTCGTCCATGGCATTAATTGCTTGCGGTGTCCTTCTCCCAGATGCCAGCTACACATGGTCCTGAAGATTTTTCTGAACAGCAAAGCATTTCCTTGGAAACAAACCAACTTTGACTGTACTTTTGACAATTTTATATGGCAGTGGTTGTTTCTCATTGCTCCTTGGGGGAATTTGAGGAGATGGAGGCAGTTTGGAGAGGGAACCTACATGGACCCAGTGGAGAGTTGGGTGGTTTTCAAAGGTGCTTCTCACCTTTGGGTGCTTTAGAAAAATCTGTTTCTAAAATAAAACAAATTCCCAAACTGAAGGTGTAAAGCAAAAGAAGCGATGACCAGGATTGCTTGCTTATTTTTTTCTGGTTTTGCCAAAATGGGAATGCACAACTAAATGGAGTTACATCAAGGTCATGAAGTCTGCAAAGTAGCAACCAGTGGAGGAGAAGGCAAAAGTGAACGCAAAAAGACTATGATTAGTTTGGGTTTTGTTTTGGGAAAAAATATCATCCAGGGGTTTTCTGCTGGTGATTGCTGTATGTTGAGTGCAAATGGAGACATCTCATTTTATTCTGCTCTTGGCATCACTTTGCTTTTTATTACCTGGTAGGTTTCATCCTACCTGGCTTTGTGGATGTGGCTTTGTTTGTTTGTTTGTATGTTTTGTTTGTGGTTTTTTTTTTGGGGGGGGGTTGTGGGTTGGTTTTTCTGTTTGTTTGTTTGTGGGTTTTTTGTTTGTTTGGTTTTTTTTTAAGGTAGGGCAAGACTGGAAACTGATTTTGTTGCAAAGGAGTTATGAAACCTTTCAGCACAACCACACTTTTTACCTCACAGTGGAAGTAAAGATACTGCAGGATAATTACAGATAAATCTGCGGGGAGGAACATGGGTTCTGAGGTGCCTTTACTGATGGGTTATTGTGGGGGTTGGCTTACCTTCCTGGCCACTGGACTATTGGCTTCATGCGACCCTGATGCAGGAGAAGGTGTTATAGGAGGAAGTGAAGAGCAGCTATATTGACCCTTTGTGCATGCTGAATCCTGCATTGCACATTGTTTTAATTACAGATGCTTTACTTATCTGTTTGTTTGCTTGTGGGCTGGACTCTAGAAGTAGCCCCTTGACCACACACTCAAATGAACAAGAATGACCCGAGAAATCTGACCTACCATTGCCTTTCATTCTCAAAGCTATTTTCGGTAGCTGTAGTTTTTGTTTGTGCTACATCTAAAAAAAACCCAACTCTTTAGCAGCCTCAGTTGGTGGGCTGCAGGAGGATGGGAAGGCCCTGTAACCATTTCCCCCATTTTATTTTCCATGAAGTGCAAGCATTTTAAACAGAAAACCTGACAAGTCATTTCCTATCATGCATTGTAATTATCTATTATAATAGGGAATAAAGGATTAATTAGTTTTCAAGCTGCAGATATGATTTAATTAGTTTTCAAGCTGTATCTGAAACACCTGTTTCGGCAGAATCAAAGTGCTTTCGTTTAGAGGGAAAAAATAGAGGAGAGAAGGAGAGAGCGAGTTCAGGGTCGCTGATGTTTGCCGACCCATGGGGTAACTCCCCCATTTTACACTCTCATCAAGGCTTTTCTTTCTAGCTGTCCAATTTATGAGAAGTGTTTAATTGCATTGTTGTGTGCATGCTTGTGGGCCAATTCATGCCACTACTCCCCAAAATCCACGAAATTTTGTTTGTTTTCTATAGGATGCATGTGCTGACCCCAGGGGGGCTGAAGCAAAACCCATTGTTTTGCTGTGAAAAATCTCAGTTCCAGTCACTTTGCTGGGGGAGGGCAAAGCAGTGGCCATGAATCTCTCCTCTGGTCATTGATTTGAGGATAGTTCATTGTTGATTAGTCAAATCAGGTTAAAGGACGATGTTTTTGGTTTATGTGAGCAGCAGCTCACATCTTTGTCGCGGGCAGCAGCATCTTTCCATTGGGATTAAATATGATTTGGGTGGAAAATGGGTGTAAACCAGGAGGATTGAGTATGGATTTTATTGTGGCAACACTGCTAACACCCAGCACTCAAGGGGATGATGTGAGAAGATGAAACCCCTGGCTGTGGCTTTACTTGGAGGCCAGCTCTGCCTATGAGCAAAACTGTATCCTCTCTACTGTCTTTTCCTTCAAAATTGTAATTCTTATCTGCAAGAAGCTAAGCTGCTTCTTCCTTTGCCCACCCAACCCCTTCACCTCCCCACCTCCCCCCATATTTCAGGGTCATTCTCTGGGAAGAGGTGTCCAAAGAAACAAAGAGTTTTGCCTTTTGGAGGTGGGAAAAATAGGCAGTTCCTGGAAAAAAGTTGTTGCGGTGTTTTGGGTTGTGGTTTTTTTTTTTTTGTTTTTGTTTATTTTGGTTGGTTTTTGGGGGGATGTTTGGGTTCTTTTGTTTGTTGGGTTTTCTTGTTACTTTTTGACACCCCCCCCCCAGTATTCTTGCCTCATGTTTATTTCCCCTCCATCTTCTTTTCTCCCCACCACTTTAACTTTGAGTTCTGCCTTCCAAAGCAGCACTACCTACCCAGGCAGGCACAGGGTGCAGCGTGCTTTCTTCCTGTAGTAGTAGTAAAGGTCACACTTCCCTTTGGTGGCTTTTTTGGCTGGTTTATTTTTAACTCAGAACAGCCCATTTGCGCTTCTCTTGCCATCGCCTTCACACGCGATAGGGTCTTCAGGAGCAGACCAACAAACCGATAGCACTTGAGTTCTTTTATTTTCTTGTTATTTTGGTTTTTTTTATTATTATTATTTTTATTTATTTATTTATTTTTATCATTTTAGCTTTGGAACTGCTGGGGCTCTGCGGTTGGGTTGCGCCTGGTCTCTCGCCAGCAGCTATAAATAGCCTTGTGTACAAGCAAT
>JAVHNF010024345.1:9184-24382 GCA_034783455.1 Micropsitta finschii | reverse complement strand
GACTATTCTAATTCTTGGGCTATTTTTCCTCCTGGAACCAGTACTGCGATATTGCAGTCTACAAAGCAAATCTTATAGAACTATATAAACAAAAGCACATCTAGATATGCTGTTTATTTTAAACTTAAGTGTATTAAAAGAAGCAGCAGCTGCCAGAGTTAAAAGACACTTTTAGTTAAAAGTTAACTTTTAGTTAAAAAACTAAAAATTGATCTAAATCCCTGATCAATTCACCCTTTCACATAGGACTGTATTTCATTGGTCAGCATGACCCAATCTTTGAGGAAAAAGTCTTGAGGTTACTGGCTGAACTTCTGGACTTTTGCTAGTTTACTCTGACATCTTAACTGCTATTTAAATGTTAGTATCTGAGCCCCCATCAAAAAAAAAAAAAAAAAAAAAAAAGGGGAAAAAAAGAAAAGAAAAAATAAAAAGAAGGAGGGTGGGGGGAAAGGTGCTCAAGACAAGAGTGGGGAAAAAAGGAAGAAATCTGATTCAGTTCAGTAATTCCATATGGTCAATTGCTGTAACATTTTATTTTGGCTTTTGTGTGTGTGAGAAAGTGTAATAAGCCTGCATTGATCTATGGACCTTATTCTTTGGGGAAATATGAGTCACAGATGCATACTTTGGAGACACTCTTAAAAAATATTATCTCTCAAGTGTTGTGTGAAGCTTTACAGACTTCTTCCTGCAAATCTTCCATGTCACTGTTAGAACCAAGTCCAAAATATTTACATCTAAACAACTTATGGCATCTGTCAATAAAAGTTCAGTCTGCTCCAAAACGTTTCTAAGTGCAACATTTAAAACAGCATAAACAGGAGTGAACTAGTAGCAGTCTAAAGTTGTCATCATTGACAGTTATGATTTATCTTAACTCTCCCTAGCCATTTGGCTAAAGTTTTAAGTAAACACTTTCAGTCTTCCTCATGTTCTCTTTACTGCCACCTCCCACTAATAAGAGATGCTGCCAAGAAAAGCAGCCAGACAGTTCATTTACCTCCCAAACTTGCCTGAAAGTAGCTTGCCTGGTTTAGACAAGGGTCGAAACTACTACTGCACATTTTCAACAGATGGAACAATGCTTCACAAATTATTTACATTAAAGTTTTTTGCTTTCAGGATGTGTGTTTAACGAATGGTTAGTTGAATGAAATATTGCAGCTCAGACAGAGAATGCAAGCAATTCAAGCAAGCCATTTATGGTGATAGATGTAGTTGTGATGCTTAATTTTCTACAAAGCAGTGTAGCATTTTGTCCTCATTCTTCACTAGCTCCTTGACTCTGACAAAAGTATGGTTTCTATTTTCGCCCTCTCCCCTGCAGGCATAGTTCCATTAATCAGCTTTGTCGCAATAATACCTTGCACTGATAAGACATTCTCTCATTAGCAGATCTTCAGAGATCTTTGTAGATATAAAGAACTCATAATTATTCCCATTTAAAAATAAAGACATAAAGGCATTACAAATTTTAATGTGCTAATTGAAACCAGCCAACCAAATACAGACATGAGATCTGAAAACCCAGCTCCTCCTCTGTTCAGTCTCACATACTGTGTATTTTACTTAAGAAAGTATCTCTGCTGCTGGCTACCAGCACCATGGTTCTGAAACTTTAAGCAGGAGAGTGTATTGCATAGGAACTTCCTTTGTAATAGTTGCTAAAGGAGAAAATCCATATGGAGTTTCTCTCTTCAGGATTGGCTTGAATTGGACAGCATATCACTGCTACATAGCATCACATTTCTTCAAAACATTTATAAAAATAACAGAACGCAGCCATCAAATATGTTTTGGCAATTGGTAGGCATATTAGCCTGTTGTGGGAAAATCAGAGACTAACTTCAAAAAGAGGGAGCACTTCACCTTGAAATACTTTCTGCTCCAAAGCAAAAACAATTCTCCCAACTCATGTTTCTGACAGAAAGGTACCTGCCATATTCTTTTTGACAGTAGGCTAATAAATATTTTCTCTAAAACACCAGGCCACTAACATTATTAGGTAAAGTTTTTTTCTCAATCCATCAAAATCAATAGGACTGTTCTTGACAACAGTAGGCTTCTGTTTGTACCTGCAGAGAAGGCCACAGAGGAAGAATACCAAACAATTGCTTAGGATTCTGAAGAATGAACAAGTAACAAGAAAGGGTTTTCCTTAAACTGTGAATTGCTGCACTTCTTTCTGCTCTTCCAAGAGGAGCACAAGATAGGACTTGCCGGGAGGATCTTTTGCCCTTCTACTGGAACATCATGGTTCTGTCACATTAACAGGGTATACAAGCTGAAACCTAAGATTCCCCAGTGTTTCCTTGGGCTATGGACATCAAAATGGGCTTGCCTGAAATGTCTGTTTTGTCTGAACTAGGGACTTTTCTTAAAGTTTTATACTTTATGTTTTCTAGATTGTCCAAAAGTAATTTCATATCCTAGACAACTTTACAACAGAAACAAGGCTGGAAGAGGATTGAGACAGGAGGGAGTGACCGAACAAAAAGGTTAAGTTATTCATGGCATACTCTGAGACACCTTCAACAGCATAGAAATAAAAAAATCCCTCATCCCAGAGTAAATTAAAAGCTAACCTTAGCTGTTCCAATGTCTTATCTTGTTTCACATCCTATCTATCCTTCCTTTCCTAAGGATATTGTCTTCTCTTCCTTTTTCAGCTTGTCTTTCACCAGGATATTCTTTTATGGTTAGTTTGTTTGTTTGTTTGCTTGTTTGTTTTATTTAGGAATTTATTTAGGAATATTATTAGAAATTCTGTTTTAATTATGAAGAATCCTTTACCTAATACGTCCTTTTCACATTCTTTCAGCTTGGACTGAGGTTTTCTTCTTCCTTGGAAGTTTGTTCTGGAATTATGCTTATTCAAATTTATGTCTAAGTAGAATATCCTTGTGTTGCTTTAGTGACCATTTTGTAGTAAGGTGGTTGTTAAATTTCATATGTCATATCTCAGAAGGTTTCACAGTATGCATATTTTATCAAACCTATAGGATTAACTCATGTGAGCTAGATGTAGACAGAGAGTGTTAATCAATTTAAGCTCTCTATATAATGAATGAGGAGAGCTAGGCCCATCTATAGAGCAATTTGGTGCATGCAACTCAGTGGGGTATAAATCCATAAAGCTTAGTGGAACTTGCTTTCCAGGAGTGCTTACTGCACCCTGACAGATGAAGGATAGGTGCATACAGAAGTATAGCCAAGAGTTTGAGGGAAGTGACTATTCTCATTTGGTTCTCATTAGACCATATCTGGAATACTGCATCCAGTTTCATGCCTCCCAGTTTCAAGACACCAATAACCTTGAAAGAGTACAGTGGAGAGTCACCAAGATTTTCCAGGCTAGAGTATGTGCCTTAGGAGGAGAAGGTGAGGGAGCTGGACCTGCTTCTCTTAGAGAAGAAATGGTTTTAGGGAAACATAACAGCAGCCTGCCCATACCTTCAGGAAGATCAGTGACCTCACTAAAGTGTGTGGTGAGAGAGAGGATGAAAAGCAATGGTCATAAACTGAAACACGGAAGGTTTTGACTGGTTATAAAGATAAACCTTTTCACCATCAAGATGGTCCAGAACTGTAGCAGTCTGCCCAGACAGGTTGTGCAGGTTTCATCCTTGTGGGCTTTCTAGATACAACTAGAAAAATCCTGAGAAACCTGACCTCGCATCTAACCCAACTGTGAGCAGGACACTGAACTAGAAACCTCAGGAGGTCCTTTCCAATCCAAATGATTTTATTATTCTATGAAATTAAACAGCAAAGGAATCTGGTTTCAATTCATAAAAATGGGAACAAATACAGTTTTAAAGGCCAAATGTCTTCTGTCTTCCATCAGCATAAGTTGAGACATAATTGAAGTGCATGGCTATACAATGGAACAAAAATCCTGAAAGTGAAATAGAAATAGGCCATTGGGTTCAATGTCTGTAAGGACTATTCCAGAATAGTGCTGCTAGCACTAAACTGGGTATCTTCCTTTTGTGCTGTTCTTTGCCTCTCTGCCACACCAGAGGACACCATACCTGCTTCATAGCATATATGCTGGAGCACTTTTTATCTGCTTCTCATGTAACACCTGGCTTAGAAGTGAATAATATAAAAACATTTGTCCAGTGATGTGTATGGTCTGGAGCATGAAGCATTGTAAAACACTAAAATAATGGAAAAAATGAAGAGAAGTAGTGTAAGAATAAAAATAAATACAAACTAATTTAAACACATACTAATTTAAGTACTTCAGGATCTCTACCCAAGAATTCTCTGAGTATTAAGGTGTGAATGTGAATTATGGAAATGAAAATGAAAAAATCATGTACACTTATCTGAGTTTACTGCCAGCTCTGCTTCTGGTATAGATGTTTGCATGATCCTGAAAGCTATATTAGAGATCCTAATGAGTAGTTCAAGGGTCTCTTGAGAGAAAAAGACTACTCAGAAAAAATACAAAATGGCTAGAAGTTCAAGCAGTAGAGAAGGGAGTGCAGGGTATTATGTTTGGATGCCCATCCAAAGGAAGAACAGCTTGATCACTGCCAGCTAAGATTGCTGGTTAGGAAAAGATGCTTCAGTTCTTCAACAGCAGCAACCGTAATAGTCAGAAGAAGCCGAAGGACAGAGGGTGCAGAAGACACAAGGACAAGAATGGAAGAATTTGATCTACATCTAAAAAAAATTGCCGAGTGCCAAGATGTCCAGCTAAAGAATTGTATGGATTATAGAATCAAATACTAACATCCTTTCATCATTTCAGGGGACATTTCTTGAGAATAAACTGAATAATGGGAAACGTGTTCGGCCCAGAGTGGATGGAGTTTTTAGTTACCAATATTGTCCCCAGCAATGAAAAAATTACCACCAGTAGGAAATAACGTCCAAATTATGCCTTTCTTCTGAGTAGTTCATTTTTCAAACCTGGGGGTGTTATTCATATTAGATCATATAAATGAAATGTTAATATAGCATCATATGTCATATGTAACTTAATAGTTTCCAGAGTGTGCTGAATAAAATGCAATGGAAAATAATAACTTTATATTGTTCAATATTTAATATATTGTAACTGTTTTCAGTGTGCAGAAACCCATTTATCAAAAATTTCTGTGCAGCTTATTCAGAGAATTCAGAAGTTATTTTCTGTGTTTGATACTATGGCAAAAATATGCAAAAGTGACTGATTTCGAGTGACTCCTTTTATCACATAGTATTTAACTATCTTCAAAGGTATCTGATCGCTTAAAGAAAATAGAACAAAACCTCATTGCTTACCTTTGCAAACCATACCTCCATCCACCTGCTAGTCCTATCAGCAAGACTTAGTTTTATCAGGAAGGCACCATGTTTAAAAGTAACAAGGCAGATAATTCAGTTGTGGATCTCTTTGCAGAGATCCTCAATTTAAGTAGCTGGTTTTGCAAAGGAAGCTGCCTTCCCATCTGAATGCAGACATATTACTTGGGATCAGTGTCACAGCTGAGTTATGCCATTAAAACCAGCTAAACAAACCCATGCAAACACCATGTAACAGCAGCAGCACCTTAATAAATTTGGAAAGGAACAGAAGCCAACTTTCTGTGGGGTGCCTGAATTGAAACCTCACCAAAGAGATGAAAAACTATTTACTAAAACTGAGTAAAATCAGGTGGAAGAGGAGTTTGATAAGATTCCAGTTGCTATGTGAAATCAAAAGAGTTGTCAGTAATCTACTGATAACAAATCAGTAATTTACTGCTAACAATTTTTAAAAATTGAAGATGTTAAATAATTTATCAATTTACCGATAGCGGATCAAGCAAATGTACTTGCAATGACACCATATCAAAATGTTGATCCCTTTCTTGCATATTTTATAACTGATATATAAACTTAAAAGAAAATTACAAATATCTTACTCTTTTTGGTGCAGAAAACGTCCATATCTGATAGACTGCGGCCACTGCTGTTAAAGCGTTTGGCCACAGATTACAAATTATAAATAACTCATGCTGACTTGCAATTGCTATAAATTGTAGACTATTTTCTCCTCTTTTTGTTTTTTCTTGCTTTTTTTGCACACTCTTGGATGAAACAGTAAGGCAATAGTTAATTTATCTATTTATTTTGTGCTTGTGGACAACAAAAATGACTGAATAGGTGAAGAATCTCTGTTTGGATCAGAATACTGTAGTTTAAGCCCAGATTTTATGTTTTATCTTTGACTAGCAGTAACATTATAAATTATATGTTTTTTGCAGTTTATTGTGTCACTATTGTTATTTATATGGTATCATATATGTACACAAAGGTTTAAAACAATGATCTATAAACTGCAACTGAATGAAAATAGGACAGAAATCAATCCCTGCATCTGAGCTGCTCTGAGCTTTGGAGAAATGCTACTAGAAACATTATGTTAATGGGGAGCTTGTATTTTGGGCAGGCTGGATCAAACCCATACCTGAACTTTGGTAAAATCTGGATACAGACTTCAACTTTTGAAGTTTGCAATTAATTCTACAGTACATGGTTACCAGAGATGGTGTCAGAAAAACCTCCTCTACTTTTCAGCTGTGTGTGTTCTGCACAGATGAAACATTAATCTTCCGGTAAATTCCATTATTATGGTCTTTTCAGGAATGAGTGCTGAAATCACTGGCTGATGACACAAAGTGTTGAAATAAACATGTATTAAATCATTAATAACTAAAGTGTAACAGTATCATCTTGGCTGCCTCTAGAGGGTTCAGTGTGGTGTGGGATACAAGTGATGTCCCTTGGTTTATTCCTCTGGAATAAATCTGGACAGTCTGAATGAAGCAAGCTGGGCAGCTGCAACACCCACATGCCAGTTATGAAATTAAATTTTCCAGCAGTTAGAAAATGAGCTGGCACATTTGCTTGGCTGGTTCTTATAAAGTCATTTCTGGTCCAGGTCTAGAACAACCTGTGGGACTGTTTCATGGCCAGGCTGCTGGTGGGCTATTTTGTTTTAACATAGCTGTTATATTATGAAAGAATTTGCCTGTCTGTAATATGTCAAAGGATGAAAGCTGGTAAAAAGACAAAATTAATTTAATCTCCAAAATTCTTTATGGCTTTGAAGGAAAATAGGTACAGATACTTTTGTCTACAATATTTGCAGATCTATTTGTCTACAATACATTTTAAGTGAAGACATTTTATACTTTATAAGATGAATAGATCCCTAATGAAATGGACCTGTAGCATTTAAAAGAACTGGAATCAAGTTTTCTACAGAAATATATTAAGTTTCTGTGAAAAATTGCTTGAAATAGGAATTTATGGATTTATGCTCAAAATATATCTTAGTCGGGTAACGGAGGGATCCTATGTGACAATTTCTTTGGTGAAAACACTATTGAGAGTATACTATCTAATACTACGTTTTCTATTGAAATCTATCAATGTTTCCATAGATCTCTAGCAGGAAGGGCCCTTGCATTTTCTCCACTTGGAAAACAAACAAAACTTTCATCTAGTTGAAGGCAAGGGGATCCCTGCTTCAGAAACAAGTCACTTTGGGGGTTTCATAAAATCAGTGGGAGTAAATGCTAAAATGGAGTAAATAGGAATCATCTACTTTTACTAATTTGTAAAATCCTGGCTCAAATTAAGATAATGACAGAAGTAGTGGAAACAACATTCTCAAGAAGTCTGTTATATTATGATTAGGATGTTTGTTCCATAGATTATCTCAATCTGTGGCGTTCAAAAGTTTTCCTACAGACCAGATACAAGCATTTTGTATAAATATTTTAAAATATTTACTAAAGAACAAAACCATATTGAAGTCATATTTTAAAACTAACTTTAAACTGACTTCAGTCTGCATAGCCACTGATGTTTATTCTTTGATCTGACACAGAAAAACTAAATCTTAAGCATTTTCCAACACCAGAGGTCATTTGAGCCATCCATACAGTAAACCTCAGCTTTTGCCAACTCTCCAATTTCTTAGTGGTGATAAAATCAACAGAGAGGGTAAAGAAGGCCCAAGAAATGCTTGAGATTTCCCTGGTGGCCTTCTTTATTCACATTCATTGTTTCATAGCTGCAGAGGAGCGAAGGATGTAGCCTTCAAAACAGCCTGAAACTGGATATGCATGAAGAAGAAAATCCTGCCCTTAAGAAAAGCAAACATGATGAACTTGTTTAAGGTGTCCTTCTCACTTACCAAGGTGGCAATTGTATTGTTCCCATAAGACTGCCTAGGTTGTAGCTGTTTGTTTAGTGCTGGCGGTTTTCCTCTTTGAGGTCCAGCTCCTGGACTTGTGAAAAGGTGTTAAAGGGGAGGGGCAAGGAAGGACATTTCTAGTTCCAAAGATTGTGAAGAAATGGTAAAAAATGTCACACCAGTCTGACGTAATGGCTAAGAAAAGAGATTTCTTTTTCTTTTTTTTTTTTAACAAAATAAAATAATGATTTCATTTGTGATAAAACTTGTGCTTCCTGAATGACTGAGGCCAGATCCCAGTGCTGTATTGCTCCTCTACATTTCATTCATCCCATCTATGTTTTATTTTTCAGTCTAGCTTTAGAGGCACGGCTTTGATCCTGCAAGAACCTCCTTGTCAATATCTATTGGATTTATTCACTATGGAACAGGACTTCAAAAGCTTTCTGGCTACAGTTCCATGCCTTTTTCCTAGATTGACTCAGACGCGATGAAATTCATATGCCAGATAGCTCTAACCTTAAAAATTCAGACAGTCAGCCCCGTAGGAAATCCTAGTTTTTTAGTGTTTCCTTCTCACAAAAATAAGATCAACATTTCAAAATACTTTTTGCATACAGATCTTGACTGAATAAAATAATGTAGACATATCCAAGTGTCTGAAATTGGTTTGACTTTGAGCAACATCCACTTGAGTCGGTGAAGTGTCTCAATAGAGACATAATTTTGCTTATTCATATCCACATTTTCATTCATGTTTTATCCTGCCAGTTTAAATAGTATTCCTGACATAGTGCATCCTTTTCAGTTTTGTGCCACTTTCATAACTTTTTCTTTTCTGAACAAACAACTTCTGGAGAATTAAGTTTTGGTCTTAAATAGTCCTTTAGCTAAGATGTAATACACAATTCCTGTGATAAGCAAGGATTTGTCTTCCTATCAGAGAAGTCTTACCCTTTTCAATTTTAGCATAAGTTATATTACTACTTATTAATCCTATTACAGTTATGTGTAGTAAACCCTAAGCAGCATTAGGGTCCTGATGAACAAGGTATAATTAAATAACATAATCTCGGTAGACCTAAATATCCACAATGCTGGTGTCTTACCAGAAGCAGGTTTTAAGAATGATAGAAAAAGCAACAATGGCCTGACTGAAAACATGGATGAGAATTTCTTCCCAAGCATGAGGGGAATTGGGAAAGGGTGCAGAGGCGTTTGTGAGATGATGATAAGAACTGGGCCCATTAGTGAAGTGATGGTGGAAGCTGACTGAACAATTCGACATTAGATTTGATAGGGACTATACCAAGGATAAGCCCAAGGCCAAGTGTTTGTGAAGAGAGTGGGAAATGGTTCGGGCTGGAGCAATGTAGAGTTTCTAGTTAAAGTTAGATTTGTTATGAATTTGCTGAAAGCTGCAATTTCCATCATACATATGCAGTACACGTACATGGTAAAGGTGTCAGAGCAGAATAAGGTCCCATGTTTTTACCAAAAAAACTAGAAAAAAGAGATTTTGGCATGGCCACAAAATGCTTTATTTTCGTTCCCTGGATCTGGAAATTTTAACTGTACTATGATACAATCTAAGACATTGTCAAAATGGCAATCTATTGGATACTGTGAGACACATTCCTCCTGGAGACAAGGCTGGAAGAGAATAATTAAATGTGTCCCAGAGCACAAATCAGGACCTCCTGGGTATATGGCTAATTGCTGGGCCACTAAGTCACTCATACTCTTGTTCTCTGTCTTCATGTTCATTTAAATACAAATATTGATCTAGCTCCATCATGAGTGATTTCAGCCTCAGTAAAGTTTACTTAGTAATGAAGGTGACTTCAGTTCACATCCACCGACTTCTAGTTTCAAGACAGCATGCCTTCCTCCCACCCCTGTAGCCCGTACTTGTAAAAAACAAGGTATTTTTCTGGAAGTAGCAAGAGATGGCCTCTGATGCCTTAAAACAAATTAGAGAATTGAGGCAATATCAGATATCTTGTCTATATTCTGTAGACCCCTGCTACTGGATAGGAGAGGATTAGTACTACGTTCTCCTACAGAGTTTGAAGAATCTGTCCCTCATTTTCTTGTTGGAAATGGAAATAAGTGTTCTATTTAAGTCTGAAATAAACTCACCACACTAAGAAACATTAATTTTATTATATTTTCTCAATATGTCAAGATACGTATAACCAGTCACGTTTGCTTTAATCGCTGTTAGGTCAGAGACAGGCTGCTCAGAGAGGTTGTGTAGGAGGCTCTGTTCTTGGTGTTTTTCGGGACCTGTATGGCTAAACCACTGAACAACCTGGCCTGAAAGCTGATCCTACTGTGAGCAAATGCCGTGAACTACTGAGGCCCCTTCCATCCTGCATTATCCTGTGATTCTATAATCTCATGTTCAGTAAAATTGATTTTATTTAAACTAGAAAAAACAGTATTTCATGCATTCTAATATCTACTTATCACTGATACCACTGTGTGAGTTCACTAAAATTCAGTCTTCTCTAAGAGAATTCAGCAACTAGTAGGAAGTTTATTTATTTTCATTTTATTTATTTATTTAGTGATTTACTTCTTTTCATGTCAGATTATATCAAATGGTGGAGAAAAAAAGAAGTATGTGCCACAGCAGAATTGATGACTCTCTGCATGATACAAACTAAATCACCAGGACCACAGAATATTAAGGAAACTATCTACAAATTGTCGAACCTTGAGCAAAAAAATAATACAATAAAAGTTAATCTTTGTAGAGTCCAGTAAATTATACAATTTCATGTAGTGTTCCCACAAACATAAAACCTTGAGTCTAATGAGGTTTAAGTTTCATTTAAGCACCCAAAAATATAAATGTAAATCAATATTAAAAAAAACCCCACCAAAGTACCCACCCATTTGTAACTTTTAAAAACAAAACCTTAGAACATTTATCATGGAAAGCTGTAGGAAAATGGCTTAATGCCATTCCCAAGTGATATGAAGTCATACAAGTTTATTGCTTCTGACTTCAACTGCTGTTATGTTACGCTTTCAAAGTGTTCTGAGGTGAATATGACAAAAATTAAGAAAACCTCCTATAAAGTTTTCTTCCTTTTATGGGATGTTATTTCTAGTCTGGAGAGTTTTAGAGGAAAGAAACCAGTAAATTAGCTAACCTAACCTTGTTATATAACTAAATTATAATTTATAAATTATAAATTATATATTTATTATTATATTTTTAAATTATAAATATATAATTTATATATCTGTACATTCAACACAATTTTTATTTTTAACTAATGCATTTTTTTCCAGAGAGACATAATCTGAAGATGCTAGGAGATGAAGCGTCCACTTATTCTGTGGATTTACAGAAAGCTGGTTGGTGATTCTGTGCTAATTTAATCTAGATTTCTTTCCTAGTTGCTTTCCAAAAGCAGTACAATTCCTTTGTTTAACAACTTTTTTCTATATAGAGCTTACAAATTTTGACTTCATATTAATTTAATGTAAGTTTCTCAGATTCATCTGTAAGTAAGTAAGTAAGTCTGAAATCATATAACAGTCTTCTTGAACTAGCAATGTAATGAATAGGGCCCAGGAACAACTGTCCTTAAAAGAGAATTACCATGTAATTACAGTATGAAATAATGAATCTGTTACAGGATGCACTACAATGGCAGTAATAACAAGAAATGAGCCTGAACTCGATTTTGAGAGGCCTCAAGACAAAATTAAATGTTGAGATAATAAATAGTGTTTGGTCGCTGTCTCATGCACACAACTAATTTGTCCAGTCATCTCTGACAAAGCACTGTACATTTCTGAACTCATGTGTCCAACTTCTGTTGTCGTGTTTGGCTATGGGTACAACTGCACTCAGTGTTTCTATCAACATTACAGGGGCGAGCTGTTTGGTCTTTTCTTTTTCTTTCCCTGCATAAAATTTTGTGTTTGTTAGGATTTTTGTTTTGTTTTGTTTTGTTTTTTAATCCCTTCCCACTGTGTCATTTCACAAAGCCTATGCTCTGCTGTGACCCTTGGGACTCCTCTTCCTTCTCAGTATCAGTGTGCCAAAGCTTGGCTTCATGTTGACACAAACCAGGCTACTCTGCTGGAAAGGCATGTGCAACTAGCTGCCACGTTTTTTTCTGATAGTCTGTGTTCAATGCCTTGATGAAAAAGTTGTGATGCCACATCCCCTTCTTTGGGAACTGTACAAACAGCCCAGAATGCCACTCATAAAGACTGGGACAGTGATCTGAAGAGCTGATAGGGAAATTCCCTTTGGGATAACATTCCTGTGTATCCATCAGCTTCTAAGTTGTACTAGGAATTTTGTTTTGATTGTCATATCCAGATATTGCTGTGTCAGTATCTGCATTTGAGTCCAAACCACTTCAAGACAGATGTCGTTGAGTAACTTTGTTACTAGTCATGCAACAAAGATCAGAGGACATAGATCATTAAGTCAGCCACATAATTACATTTTTGCTTAACAGAAAAAAAAAGAAAAATGTTGCAAAGAACAGTTGTGACCTTGTTTGATAATAAAATTGTTAGATTTTCATATTAAAAAGACAAAAAATAATTAGAAATAGTTGTTTCAAGCATGTTTCATTTGATCTGAAGTTAAAAAAATGTCATTTAATTTTCAGTAAATTTGTATTCATTTCCTTTTGCATTGATTTCATTTAATATAGAAAAAATTTAAAACTAAATAGACTGGCTAGTCAAACATCCTACCTTCTTTCTGACCAAAGAAATACAGGAAAATCAAGACAAGCTCATGACAAGTTTAGGTTGTCAGGGATATGTATTACAGTAAAGGAGCTGCCAAAAAAAAACCCACAAGTGCTTATACCTACTAAAGAGGGTGTCTTTTTAATAGTTTGGTTTGATTTTGAGTTGTATTTTTTTTTCTTTAGAGCAAACTAAGCAGTTTAGTATGATGCTGTCTGATTATTTTTAAAGGAAGCAAATTGTACATTTTTATACACTTTTCTAACTAACTGGAATGCTTTTCATATGAAAAATAAAGCAGCCTAGAACTTCAGGGAGAAAAATACTATGAACTTTGAGATAAGCTTGACTTTACAGGTCCATTAAAAATTTTAATATTGCAGTGACATGTGGTAAAGAAACAACTAAAATAAAGGCTTTACTCCTTGAAAATCATGTTTATTTAACTGCAATAAGAAAATGCAGTTCTTCATCTCATAGTGTCTGCCTATAACATTGTTAAAATGCAGCAAATCTCATTACTTATTAAGAAAGCAATGCAATCAAGACAGAAAACAATAGGTGGCAATATCTCCTAGCAAGCCTAATGTGTAAATTTTAATGCCATGTGCAATCTGCTGCCATATCCGCTATCAATACTTTCCTTCTGAGTCACATGTAAGTACTCAGAACACAGATTTAGTGTGTCCACAGAACACAATGTGCATCCAACAGAACGGCATGTGTCCAACCCTATGGAAGGATGTACGTCACTGAGCTCTGCTGAAAGCCATTGGTGCCTTATCCAAGCAGGGGCAATCCCTAAGTGTTCAGGATCTATGACAGGCAAGAATTTGACATTTGTTTCTTTTAAATAAGTGTTCTACTTTATGACACTCTGTTCAGATGCAGAACCACAAGATGGTCTATAGCCTGGTCACTTTAATAAAACAGTAAATTAAACAATTTCATGTAAAGAGCTATTTTATCCCAGAGCTGTTTCTAGGCTATTTTCTGGCCTTCATGCTTTTTTCAGCTCACTGGCTCATATGGAAATGGATAGACCAGAGCAATTCAGTCAGTGCTACCAGCAGCAGAGAGGTCCCTAGGAATCAACTAACCCAGATTTTATAAGTGGTTTGGTCACTGACCTGATCTTGTTGAGGCATCCCACATGTTTTTTGGTCTATTTAGAGTGTGAGACCTCTGAGGTTAGGTTTGGGGTTTGCCCTGTCTTACTACATGCCTGCACAGTGCCTCCTGCAGAGGGGTCCTGATTTTGGCAAAAGTGTGTATTAACTCCTAGAAGGCAGCTCACTGCCTTTGTGCTTCTAGAATGCAGGATCCCTGTTCAAACAGTCATTAAATATGGTAAGCTAAATATCATGCCTCATCTTCACTTCCCAGAAGCACCTTACTATTCACTGTTTTCTCCTGCATTTAAAGAAATAGCTATGCAAAAGGCAGTGTAGAAGAAAACTCACATAGAGCCCTCTGAATGTTTCATGTTTATCTGAACAGGTAGTACAGATAGCAGCAATACCCCTTTGTAATTTAGCTTTTGATCTGGTTGGTACAGCACTTTTTGGGGAAAGACTGAGTTCTCTTCTATGCTGTCCATTTTATGGTGACACTACAGCCACTACAATTCAGATCTGAAAATCACAAACTGCTTTCACGTCAGCTCTGTTGATATTTGTTGGGTGCTACAACTTGACTCGAGTTTTATTCTCAATTGTTCTGAAAGAAGTTGTCATACAGTTTAAAAAACTGGTGATATACCAAAAGAAGCCTTGTGGAATTGCAAACTGAGAAAATGGTCATGTACTTGTTACTTCAAAGTTCTATAGTAGATGAGATGTCTACAAAGTATACATGGAAAAAATGCTCCTCTTCTGTAGAGAGACAAGTACCTATTTAGAAGTACATTTTAAAAGAACACATCCAGAAAATAATAGCTGTTTAAATTCCTGTATTGTACAGGAGACTGGATTAGAAGATGCTAGTAGTATCAAAAAGGTTTAAGGCTGCACTTTTTGCCTTCATCACTGTCCTTAAGAACGACCTTGAGAAATACGGTAAAAAGTTCATTCTCTGCATTTGTACTATGTCAGCTGCTAATACTAAATGAGACTATGAACTACATAGCAGAAACAAGTGAAGATGAGATTGTCATGTAGGCTGGGACTAGTATATCCCTGACAGCTTTAACCTGCCAGAGGAGAGACTGAGATGAGCTCTTAGGCAGAAGCTCTTCCCTGTGAGGGTGCTGAGGCGCTGGCACAGGGTGCCCAGAGAAG
>JAVHNF010024342.1:0-11584 GCA_034783455.1 Micropsitta finschii | reverse complement strand
AATGCCTCTGTCTAAAGAAAAGCTCATACTGACACATTGATGTTTCTCCAAAATGATGAGTTGGAAAGATGAGCTAGACACTGACAGAGCCCATACTCTGCTGCCTGCTGTAACAATCCCCTATCCCCACTCATTCCTGGCATCAGCCTTCTCTCTTTTTAATGGGGCTTTTCACTCAGACTTTTCTGCTTAGCTATTAACCAAACAAACAAGTCTAGGAGATTTTCAAACTATTGTTTTCTCTGCACTTTAACTGCCTGAGTTTTTATACCCTTTTGTCATTCCACTGAACAATTCTTTCCAGCCAGGGGATAAAGCAAGGAAAGGCAGTCACTGGTTTTCTAATACAAGGAAAGAGGAAAAGGCAGATACAGGTGTCTATTAGCTCAAACTACCTAGGAGTCAAAGTAGGGGCAAGAAATGAGAATAAATCCAGATGAAACATGCAGAAAATGAAATCTGTAATAGTCAACAAGGGACAGGACCTGGAACCATCAAGGTACCTGAATATGTAAGCAAGTGATGAAAATGTGGTCCTCCAGGAGTGACACCGAGTTGCCTCTCCTGGGTCTGGGGGGATAACAGATGGCTGCTGCTGGTGGAGGAAACTGCTGTATGTCCTGCTCCCTCTGGGTTGCTCATGCCATGGTTTTAATCTTGTTCACTTTTGGCCTTATTCGGCCCTGGTGTGAGTGAGGGAAGGAGCGCATAGGAGACGATAATGCCCAGCCATGAACTGAAGTGGATCAGTCAGCACACAGGTCTGGTGGGAAAAGGGGTGTGTAGAAAGGATCGATTTTTCCCTTCCCACCCCCTGACTACTGCCTCTGATCAGCCGGTGTAGTCCCAGTCACACCACAGTGGGGTAGTCAAGCCCCCCACATCACATTTTTTCTCCACATTAAAGCTGCCTGATTCCCTAGCTTGTTGTATGCTAGTAATGAGGCAATTTAAGAAGCTTTTTTCTTTGGGGTTTATTCCTTTACAAGTAGATGCTGTGCCACTGCAGTCACCATGCTGGCTAACAAACTGGCTGTTAGGACACCCAGAACTAACACCAAGGGATGCTCTACCCTGGAGTGGAGAATTACACCTCCCTAGCTGGAGCTGTGAGAGCTCCATGCCTTCACAATGGCAATGCCTTCACAAACCTTCAGTTTTGTCTGCTTACAGTAGGTCATAACTTCAGCAATGCTTCCTCTTTTTTTGTTACACACTCTCCCACCTCTCCCAGAACAAATTCTTAGCACGCTGCTGCAAAGTATCTACCTCTGCACTGCTTTCAGAAGTATTTCATGGTGTCATGGGCCTTGGGCCCTGCCCTTCCCTCCTGTTCCCACTTAACTAACTCTGCTTTATGCAGCATTAACATGTATGTTCTTAAATAATGCATAAGTTAATCATTGCTTATATTCCCTTGGACCAAGGGCAAGTAATGAATTCAGCACAAATCATGCAATGTACTGACAGTAGTGCAGCTGAATAACGGGCTCTATTAATAATGCTAAACTTACTTGTCACTAGGTAGGATGGCCCTTGTTTGGTATGGGATTATTTGATGCAAATACTCTGGTAAAAGATTTAAAGATGAAGGGAGGATGGCAGGAAAATATTAAAGTCAGCTGCTGACCTCAATATACAGCAATATGTATGACCTGGAGCCTTACAAGTGTCAGAAGCTGAGACACAGTGCTACAGCCTGTCAGAAGGCTGAGCCGAACTTCTCTGGTCCTCCATGCCCTCTCCGTAAAGCCACATGGAGTTCATTGGGTAAAATACAATTCTGTCACTCTAAGGTCTGGTCTGGGGAGATCTAAAAATATAAATTCTTCTTCAACCCACTGGGTAATAAGAAAAGGACTAATTTGCCAAATGTTTTGTTCTTCACAGAGGGCATGGTTGCTGCTAATTAGTCACCAATAAAGGGGAGGTTAAAAGGGCAAATGTCATGTAGTGACAGGAAGGCACCACCACCAGTGATGCCACAGCAGATTGAATACATGCAGGCTTTTGGCTGCAGATGTTCAATCCTAAATGTGGTGGTCAGTGATGTAACTTGACACCAAATCCTCTTGGCAGAGTTACCATATAGTTTCCAGACCCAGACTGGCATTTCTCCAATATCCTTGGTACTAAGCTCTCCTTCCTGGACCACACTCTCACAAAACCCCATGAGCCTGGCAGCAGAGTGAACCTTTGACTTTGATAAGGTACTTACGTTGGCACCAGGGATTGAACAGGATGTAAGTGTCGGTTGCTGAGTTTCTTTGTGTCCGGATGATGCCAAAGGGAGTCCAGACAGCAACGTACAAGCGAAACTTCCCAACGATGCAGGTGGCAGAAGAATGATGGACAGGCGAATGGAATTGTTCTCTCTGTGGGTAATTTTGGTTCCCCACTCACCGGGTTTCAGCACATTACCTACTAGGATCGGGATGTAGGTGCCTTTGTTTTGCTGTGGGTAACGACCTGGAGAGAGAGGTGAAGAGGTTCTTAATTTCCTGGCAGTTCTCTGTCCTTCTGCCTTATTTTCACCAGAGGTGTCAAGTTTTAGTGGGTGGAAACCACCTACCTCCCTCATTACTTTGCACAGTGCTTGGTCACTTTGCTGAACAGATGCACAAATACATGCAACACCTCCCAGCAGGCAGCTCATGCAGCCACCCCCACCCATCTTGCTCCAGCAAGCTTCAGTCTCGTTGGCTCGGGCACTGCCAGGAGTGTAGTCCTAGCAGCATCAGTAGGGACTGTCCCAGGCTTTCCTTTACTCACCACTGTTTATTCTATTGCAGCAAGCTGCACTCCAGCTTGCTCCTTGCCTTGGTGTCAGCTACACTGCTGGGAAGCTGAGGTAAGAACCCCGTCCTCAGTTTAGATGCACCCACCATCCTCTTCACTAGCATGCAAGTGCCCACTGGGGCACAGACATCAACTCTGGGGCTTTTAGGCAGAGCCGAACCTTGTTCTCACTGCATTACTGTGATAAGAAGCAGAGACCAAGTACTCTTTCATGCAAGTTCATATAGATAGATAAAGGAAAGCCAAGTCAGTCCACCAACAGATACCCAATGCTAGTTCTTCCCAAGCACCCATTTCTCATGGACAGAGAGGGACCCAACTCTGGACACCAGTGGTATAGATGAAAACATCTGGCCTGGATAGTCAAGCTTTGTTTGCAAGCAATGTGTCCCAAAGTATGACATACCTCCAAAGTACTTCACGTGATAGTCTACCTCATAGTAAGACAAGTCACACCCCAGAGAAGTCTATTTTACTCTGCCAACTATAAAAACATCTAGACAGACAGGCTACATGTGAACATGTACACTGCCAGCATTCAAAGTTGCGTGAGGTTCCACCATTTGAGTGTGAGGAAGAGCCAAACTATATCTGGAAGCCAACCAGCAGTGTAGACAGAAAAGACACTTGTGAGAAGGCTGAGTTCCTTATCTCATTCTCAAATCTATTCTTCATTTCATATTTTAGGCTGAAAATCAGACTCATTCAAAAATAGGGTAATGAAACACAACGATGGCAGAGAGACAGACTTCTATATTTTTCATTCCTACTATTTAAGAACTTCAAAATTAAACTCACAAAGGCGTTGATATTCCTGCTTGCTTATTTTTATACAACTGATTTAAAGATAATCCCGAATCTGCACACTGATACATTCTGGGAAAGGACAACTCCAGCTTTGAATCTGAAGCTTACGAGCTGCCACAATATCTGTGAAATCTGGGGCTACTGTGCTTCATCTGAAAGATTATTCAGCGCATGTGAATTTCCCTTTTACAGATGTTCGGTTCACATAAATAGCTCGCTTTGCTCTCTTGGCCAGGGATGCTGTAACCCGTGAAACTCATTCAGATCAGCAAGGGATACAACAAAAGGCAAAGAACTACAGAAGAAAAAAGGTGTAGAATAAGAGCAAAATCAATAGAAAACACTAGAAGATAAAGCACTGGATGCTTCAAATATAAGCCATCAAAGAAAAGACAGCCTAGAGAGAAGAGCCTATAGAGGTAGCAGAGATGAGATTCTTGTGCCTTCTAACAATTGCGATCTAAGAGCTGAACATATTCTTGTTCTTTGTAGTGCAACTGGGTATGACCCAGCTTGCCTCTATGGTTGATATTTTGCTTCGAGTTTTGACATAATTGTTTTTTTAAAAAAGCAGTCCACTCAAACAAAGCAGCAGAGCAAACCAAGTAATTGAACTGACACCATTGAAAACCATTAACAAGTGCTACTTTTAAGAATACCTCCCTTATCTCCTTCAGAATGGTGGGAGGGGGCAGAGATTTCTATTTTGACATGGTTAGGAACAGACAGTGATATCTTCACTGGAAGCTGCATGTCTGTGTAGGAGCCTACAGGGGCAGAAGGAGCTGTGCTGTGGCGGAGGCTTTGTACCACTGTGTCATTTTCATCACATGTACCCATGGGGAGGCTGCAGAATCACTCCCCACTAAAACTGTCTGTAGGAACAAGATAGGATCTGAAAGAGGCAATGAAGCCTTTGCAAAACATTCTTATGGAAACCCCATCACTGACACCACATAACAGGTTTGGCAAAGTACCAAGCCTCACTTTTCTGAAACCTCAACATGCAGAAATCCATTTGCTCTTCCAAAGAAAGGTCCCTGTTGCATGCAAAGCCACAGGACACCCTAATCTACCTGTTTCTTGACAAGAGAGAACAGTTAGCTGCTGCTGAGGAGTATGCAAGGTCCTTTCAGCCCAGAGCTTGTGCATGCCCCACACAGCTGCTCCCATGTTGTAAGAGAGACGCCACTGCACAGTCTTGCTCACTTGTGGGAAGGCGGTGCTCTGGAGTATTACCTGCATCCCTGCAGACATAGCAGGGATGCCAGAGAAAGGATATCCTAGGAGTCAGAATAATTTGCAGATGTTATAAACAGTAAATACTAGAGAACGTTGCTTGCTTCTGACAGATGATCAGGGTTTGGTGCTCCCTAATGTTCTCATAAATCCTGAACCCATAAGGAAGTCTGAGAAGATGGGCAGAACCCTGAAGAGAACAGTGAGCAATTTCCAATGTTTTCTTTGAAAAGAGGACAGGTTCCCTAATTTTCTGAAACAAAAACTGAATGGCAAATGGAAGAGCAAGGGAATTGTTACTTCTGACAGGTGCTTGTGGAGCTGAATCGTAATCATACATCTAGACACCTGACAGCAACAGCCACACTTGTATCATATACACACATCTGTTGTCTTGATACTAAAGTGCTATAAAGCTGAGTAACTTTGGCATTACATGCTAAGGCTGCTGGCAAAAGAATCCTTACGTAGGTTCCGTACTGTGTTTATCAACATCATAAGGAAGTCCTCTTAGGACTCCATTTGACTTTTATCTACATCTTAAGCACACATTCTGGCTGCAATGGAGAAGTAGGGCCAACTTTGTCCCATAGCTGGGATATCTGTAATGTCAGCCCTTCCTCAGAATGGATAGCATGCAGTGGTGATTTCATTCTCTGAGTTAGTTTCTAAGCAAGAATATTCAATGTTATCCAAACACTTATAACTAAGAGCTCGGGAATGTCTGGCAGAGCACTCTCTGCAGGGTCTCTGGTGCTAACCCAACCTATAGAGAGGCAGGAGGAACGTTTGGGTGCATGTCAGGACCAGGAGCCATGTAGACAAGATAAACCCTTTTTATGCTGACTGGAGGGTGCTTCTGCCAACAGCATCAGCTGGCTCAGGATCTCTCCTACTCTGATTTGCTCCAGGAGTTGGCAGCCTGAAACACTCCACAGCCAGTTCTTTGTGGTTGCTTTACTGCCTGATGTTCACGTGTGCTTTGGGTGTAGGAGGCCCTGGCCCTCAGATGAGGACATTTCACAGCCAATTGCTCTGTGAAAGAGAATTGCTATGTGACATCATGCTGTTCGGATGTTCCTGGCTGCTCTAACACCACATGGAAATGGGAAAATCCAGCCTGAGAACTCAGAAAACCTGGAGGTTGCTGCACTGTTATCACCAGGCAGAGAGTGAATTTTTTTACAGGCTCCCTTTGGAGATTAGAAGATATCGGGCTCTGAATGGGGGCTGCTGAGTGCCCTGCCTTCAAAGCAGGAGAGTACAGGAGAAAATTTAGTGACCCTCTTTCTTTATGGGCCTCCCACTCTCTGCTTTTCAATGCTAGATACTGAGCTGTGATATTGCTGGAAGACATTGTATTTACAGAAACCTCCCTTGTAGAGGAGGTTTAATGGCACAAATATATCTATTTCCACTGCTGCACAGTGAACAGGCCTGTTAGCTTTTGATGCTTCTTTCTTATCCTTTTTTATCCCACTTTGGTTTCTGTAGCTATCCAAGTTGGGCTCCTAAAGGTCCTGCTCAGTTCAGTTGCAGCTCAGCTCAGCAACTCCTGCGGTTTCCAGGCACCCAGGAAAAGAGGAGCTGTCTTTTAATATAGCTGCTCTCATTATTAAAGGAGCTCAGGTCTCCCTCAGTGTTGCATCACAAGGCCTTGAAAGCAAACAAATGAGAATGAAGGTCTACATGGCAAAATACACCATGAACTGGGCATGTGTGGATGTGGGCATGTATGGGATGCTGCAACACACACACACTTCACAGGGGCAAAAAGCAGAGTGCAGTGTTTGTTAAAGCTTGCTGAAGCCCATTTATACAGCAGCAAAAGAATGAGCCATCTGAAACACAGAACTATGGCCGCACGCACATGCAAAGTGAGTTATTTTTAACATATGCCTTAGCTCCTTAGCATGTCAGCTCTGGGCCTGTCAGGCACAGAGGCAAGCTGTGTTTAATTCTGGGTTAAATTGCCACACCACAGAGATTTACAGCAACAGAGGGAGAGATAAGTACAGCAAGTTCAGCAAGAAAACCACGAGCACTCCTCCTCTGGTTATCCAATTCTGCTGCTGTTGCTTACAAGTGACTAACAGGGACCAGGGCTTGCTCAGATGATACTCATCATCCTCCTTCCCTGCCCAGTACCTGGAAGCTCATATCTCTACCTAGTTTAGTTTTTCCCTTGATCCCCAGTGAACATATACAATGCCCTCTGTGTGTGTGTGTGAGCTAGGGCTGTGCTGTTAGCATAGCCAGTGTAAGCACCGACGGGTGCTCTTGTATAGGTCCGTTTACTCACAAGTGTGTAGATGTTTTACTTTCAACAGGGAGGAGGGAAAATTTGGTAGGACAGAGATACAGTGAGCTTTAGAGGCGTTTCCCCCCTGATGGAAGAAGGATACTGCAGAAGACAGGAAGGTGAACAAAGCTATTTCTCAATAGTCTTTTTAGGAACCCTCCTTAGAAGGTTGTTTTTTAAAAAAGCTGAGGAATCTATCTCCCTTTGGAACATACATTGTACACAGTAAGGTTAACAGTTTTCCTCATAAGTTCATTTGATTTACCTTGATACACTCTTTCATACAAAGGGTAAAGAATCTATTTCAATGCCAACCCTGGAAGTATAGCAATTGTGAAGATTAATAAATAAATTTGAGCTGGAAGCCACAAGTACAGTAGCTGTGTAACAGAGATAAGCTTTACTTGTAGCAAGCAACCTGAGAATGGGTGTTAGCATACTGGGACCATGCCTTATTAATCACCATAAATAACTACAACAAATGTCAAAAGAGATAAAAAGAGTGAGGAAAAAGGGGGAGAAGAGAAGGAAGAATGAGAAAAGAGAAAAAACATGGAAAAGTAAAACAAAGACAAAACAAGCAAGAAGGAGAGACAAATTTTTGTAAAAGAACCCAGTAGTGTCTTCAAGCTGTTACTGTAATATCACACCTGCACTCCTCCCACCCTCAAATTCCATTGCCTTCAGAAGTGCTACATACAAACTTGGAAATGTAGGAAACCCAAATGTCTTGAAACATTTTTTCTTATGACTCCAGTTAGGAATCCTTTACATTTGACCATTCAGTTCTGGGAGTGAATGTTTATAGGATTTTACAGTTGTAAAACACACATTGGAGTCATGCACCTTAGCTATTAAAATCATTAAAAAACAGAGCTAGATTTTATGTGTCACTTGCTGCTGCTGCAGCAGTACAAGAAGAGGACATAATAAAGATTTCCTTGCATGAAATACTGCATTCATGGAATATTTTGAGGGAAACCATCCTCTCTGCTCCTCTGGGGACTGGCTGGGAATTCCAGAGGGAAGGAAAAAATACCCCAATGAATTTGTTCAGAAAGTGGAGAGGTTTGCTGTATTCTAAGAGCTGTCAAACAGGTCTCTTCTCTGTCTGCAGTCAAGCTGTAAGAAATGTATTCCACTGCTAATAAATTACTCTTTCTCCTCCCAAATGGGACACCCTCTTTAGATTATCAGGTGTTTCTGTATCTTTGTTCAAATTTTACAGTTCTTTGTTAAATAGAGGCTCAAATTGTGCCAAGCCTAAATGGTAAATAGTTTAGCAGTGATAAATAATCAGTTTAGAGGGTGATTTAATAAACCCTCAGTGTTGTGTTATGTACCACAGAGTCTAGCACCAGAGTCAGTTGATCTTGTATAATGCCAAGAAGGCTCCTAACAAAATATCAAGTTCCAGAATTTTCCAATGAGCAACTTCGCCCCAGAGGCAGAACTCATCTTGACATCCCATCCGATGTGCTGGGGGATGCCTCATGGCTCAGCCACTCCATTAGCTACCAGCTGCCCTGCTCCAGAGCTGCTGAGGTGGACAGGTGACAGCAGGGGCAGCAATACTTCCTGCTAAGACAGATTTACTGCCTGACAAAAGGAACAAAACCTCAACCCTCCTGGAATAACCTGTGTCCCAGCACTGCTGTGAAATTAGGGAAAGGCTGTAGACACTGTAGGACAGTATAAAGAGCTCCATCGATTCTGGCATGGGTGTCTTGAATAGGACACCTTGTTATTCTGTTGTACTCGGATGCCCATCTGACTATAAGTGGGAATTTGGTGTCACCTAAATAAGCCATATGGTATCAGCTCTAGCATCTTTGTGTTCTTAGCAGCTTTCATGTGTTTATAACTATTCCTGTGGAGCAGGAGGCCTGGGAAGACTGTAGAAAAAGGAACAGTAAGTCTCTGCTCTCATCTCAGGCCAAAAGCCAATGATTTATAGAAGCCTGAGAAGTGCATATTAGTGGATGCATGAGTGTCCAAGCATGCACATGTATAGAAAGGTGATAGTAGCCTGGAGAAGGGATTTATGACAGTTCTAGAAGTGTGCCAATGGATAAAACATTCATAATAATATTTAGGACATGACCAATATATATGGATTTATGAAGCTATTTAAGGAAAATACAAATAGACAACAATTTATGAGGATGTGGGGAAATATATCATTAAAGTAAGGATGCACCATATAAACTCATCAGCCACTCCAGGATTTACAGCCATGTACAGGAAACTACTACTAAACGCAAGACTGAAGGCCATATAAGCCCATCTAATCATAGATCTGCTTTTCAGAGAAATCACTGCCAGCGCAGCAGTGACTATGGAAACTTTGCGGCACTCCTGCCAAACTGACTGCCCCAGGTGTGGGAGCCACGCTCAGTCAGGCTGATCCCCAGTCCCCACACAGGAGAAAGCTAGGAGCAGAACAAAATATACCCATGACACAAAGGCAGTAGTCAGGGGAGATCAAGATGGGTGAAGTTTGTATTTGTTTATACAATTTAGCCTGTGAATTCTAGACTCTGTGTAAATGGTCTTTAAATGGACTACGGATTAAAAGAATTGTTACTGAAGATTATTCCGTGAGTGTCTTAGACCTAGTTCCAAATGATACAAGAAGCATTTGTCCCAGGAACCTTTGATTCATTATTGGCTCCTCTCCCCCCCCGGGGCTCCAAGCAAACTGAAATTGTGCCGGGTGTGGGAAATTGGATATAAGCACAGCATTTACACTTCTTTTTTGGCTCTTTCATCTCAACCTCAGGCCTGTAAAATGAGTATTTCCCAAGGGGTGATGCTCACCTTTCCTCCCATTAAAGCCAGGAAGTGGGCTACAAGAAAGGAAATATGTGGTGATAGTACAGCTCCCAAACCACAGGTACTGGTGCACAGCTGCAGTCCAGCACAAGAACTGGAATAACATCCCATTACTCTTTATAAATGGGTATTTTTCCATGTGGACTTTTTGGCACATTTATTGTGTTCCATACTTTAGCAGACAAGTATGGTCCTAATTTAATGAAGCATTATGTGCAAAACTGAATTAAAATAATTCACATGTTAGCACTTTAGCCAGTTTCACCAATAATGACTCTATGGAAAACAGTCTGTTAAAGCAAAACCTGCTTTAGGCATAAGGAACCATAGCAGAAGAATATCAATCAAAGTGGCTTTCAAGAGATTAAGGTGACATACTTACATATTTACACACACGTGTATATATTTGTTTATATAATTTAGCCTGTGAATTCTAGACTCTGTGTAAATGGTCTTTAAATGGACAATGGATTAAAAAAGATTGTTATTGAAGGTTATTCTGTGAGTGTCTTAGACCTAGTTCTGAATGATACAAGAAGCACTTGTCCCAGGTACCTTTGATTCATTATCAATTAGAAGGATAAAGCAGTCTCTACTTGCTTTACTTGCTTCATTAATCATCTTTTTAATGACGCAAAAGAAGCAAAAATAGGAGCAAAAAGAGAGAAGTAAAACTAAATTTTAGGGCATAAAGGAAATAGAATAGTTCTGCACTAAGACAGGATAGAGTCATTACCATTGTCACATTTTTCAGGAGCAAAATTAGTCTTTAATGGATAAAAATTATGTGATGGATTAATGTCAGTGCTGGGAAATTTCCAGTGATGGGAACTAGTAATTTCTGAATAGCTTTTTGTGGTGCTTTTGTATAAACAGACCTTACCGTAGGAATTGCCCTGCAAAAAGAGATGTTGAGATTTCCCAGCTCTAACTGCATTCCCAGGAGCTAAGGCCATCCATCCCCACCAAAAGTATCTTTGTACCTTATGAGAATAGCACCTTGAAACACTCAAAATATTCTACAGCTCTGGACACACTGTTTGGGATAACATCTCCACCCTTGGAGATACTCAAAACGTGTCCCTAGGGCAAGGCCCTGAGCGGCTGAAGCTACCTGGACCTGCTTTGAGCAAGGACTGGGACATGAGTCCCCTGAAGGTCCCTCCAAACTAGGTTATTCTACAGTTCTGCTGCACTGTTTGAAATCCACTGCTCAGGCACACAGAGAGCTCCTTGGAAAGGTCATTTTAGAACAACCTGCCAATACTTCTGTGTGTATTCCATCACATTAACCTCTCAAACTCAGCACTTTTCTGGGAGGTATACCCCTTATGTCACCGCAAAAAGCTTCTCTGAGCTCAAGCTGCCTCTGCTGTATGGCTGTTGTCTGAGTCAGTCCTCAAGTGTCTTTGTTCAGTTAATATGCTGGAGAGAACGAATGTCATCCAGAAAGGCCTTGACACGCTTGTGAGGTGGGCTGATGCCAGCTTTATGAAGTTTAACCATGCCAAGTGCAAGGTCCTGCATCTGGGTCAGAGCAATCCCAGGCACAGCTACAGGTTGGGCAAAGAAGAGATTCAGAGCAGCCCTGCAGAGAAGGAC
>JAVHNF010024339.1:0-26426 GCA_034783455.1 Micropsitta finschii | reverse complement strand
TCTGTCAAAGGGAACTTAGTCATGAGCTTGATTTTGTGAACAAGGGGTCAAACCCTTAGTTCACGGAAGTCAGCATTGCTTTGGTACAGATACAGCACTTAGGTTGGCTGAGCATCTCAGATAGGATGTCTGTAAATGTATCTTTTCCATCTTTGCCATACACACTATGGGAAATGGCTGTAACACTGTTCACACAAAAAAAGATATGTCTCATTTTTGCATAATTTGAACTCATCTTCAGAGAACATTTCTAATACTCTTTATAACATGCATTCTAAAAGCAAACCTTCAGTGGCAAAACATATGGAATAATAAATTATTTTTCAGTAGAAAAAATAAACTGTTGTCACAGGGACACATTTATCTGATTCATATTCTCCAGCGATCACTTTTATTGCAGCTTTTTAAGCCAAATGGTTTTGTTTGAGTTTATAAGTTTTCTAATGTTCAAAGTTTGGCAATGGGTAGACAAAAACATGCACATAGCAAGGATATGATAGAAAAAAAAAGGGAGCACTGTGCTGGAGTGCTCAGCATCCTGAGATGCTGAGCTTAGGGTCCTCCAGCTGCAGGCAGCTGTGGATGGGGCCAGTACCCATTATACCCAGTTTCTCAGTCATATTCCTCTTGGGGCACTTGTGGTGTTACTGTCACAGAATCCGGTGCTTCTGAATGGTTTTGAGATCATTTAGGGAGCTCAGAATTACAGAAACAGATGTTGAACATCCCTAGTTTGCTATTAGAAATCATGTTTTCTTAATCCCATTGTCAAAATGGAGACAGGAAGATCTTTGCCACAACTAGTGCCTAGCATTTTCCTCAGCCTACTTTCCTTATGAGGTGAAGGGGTGAAGTGTTTGAGAAGCTGAACAGCAAGCTCAGCTGTTCATCCCCTAACAGATACACTATTCACCACCACCAGAAAAAGTAGTTACTTGCTGCTGTACTTTTAGGAGATCTGAAATGCCCAGACCACTACACTGCACAACCTTTTCTTCCTTTACATGAGGAATAAATATATATGGCTGCACACCTTCAGAAAGGAGAAAAAAATTACCTAGGTTTGTTTGAAAGAGCTTGAGGCACTTAAAAATAATAAAATTAGAATATTAGAAAAAAATAGAAAAATTATGTATGTGTATAACAACTTAGTATTGATGTCAAAACTAACCTTTATTCAAAATGAAGAGAAGTGACTACACAGAGGTGAGGGCATGGCTGCCTACCCTTTGCATTAATCACTTCTGCTGGAAAGGTACATAGTGGAGCATAGAGTGATTAATCCAAAAGTAGTGGGAGGATAGCATTCTAGGAAGGGCACAAAAGTTGCAGGTCCAGAAGTCCCTGGTATACAATACATGATAATATCACTTCAGTAGAGATTTACAGTTCAGTGCCACATTGTCAAATCTTATTCTCTAAGTATATAATACAACAGATCAAGAAAGAAGCATGTTATTCTTTCTAAATCACAGGGATTGAAAGGTAATAATTTCCTGTCTGTCTGTCTCTATTTCTTTCTGATTGCAGCATTCTCTCGCCTCAAATCCTAAATAAAGCCACAATAAAGCCAGTGCTTTAGAGAGGCTTCCAAAATGCCTTTGAAGAATTCGTGATGAATTGATGAAGGAGTTTATTTTCAATCTTAAGTTAGAGACATTTCATAACAAAAAGGGACCATGTTTGTTAGCAGGTGCAGAGGATAACTGTCTCTTTTCACTTAGAGACACCCCATCTATTTTCAATCTGCTTTCAAGTTTGAGATTATTTTACCAGTGCAGAGACTTAGGAAGCTTTAGAAACTGTGTTCCTGCAGTTTAGAATACATACTTTTGTTTCTGCTTTCGGGTCCAGTGGAATTTGCAGTCATATTTCTTTGCGCTTTTTATCCTGTTCTTAATCTGCATTGATTTTCCCCTTATAAAGCAAGGGAAAAAAAAAATCAATTTCCCATTATGTTTTGTAATCAGTTGTAGTAAGAGTTAAACAATCCTTGGCATTGCAGGTAAAATAGCTGATAATCAGTTGGGGACTTATTTGTTACGCTGAGTTGACAGGGGGTTAAATTCTTCCGTTGTTAGCATCATGGCTAAAGAAAGCAGAGTAGTGGTGCCTTGCATCCAGGTACAGTGCTTGCCAGAGAAAAGTCCACCCCAGAGGCTGTGCCAGGTGATGTCAGAGACAGTTCTGCTAGCCTGGGGGTACCCAAGGTAGCTCACTTTGATGACTGCAACCTCTAGAAAGAAAGAAACCACTATAAAGAGGAAGCAGCCTGCTGTCTGCAGTCTTCAGGGTTGAGAAGTGATTCTCCAGTCTAAGCATTTGTCAGTCACTGGCAAGGAGACCTTGATCTGCTGCTGCATTACAGAATCAAGACAAGAAGTGCTGAGTCCCAAGCTGCCCAAGCAGTGATTCACAGAGGGCCTGAAGCAGCTTTCCTTAGAATCAATGGGAGCCTTTCGATTGGATTTACAGCAGGAGTTTGTTCAACAGTCACCATTGCGTGCTGGGAATTGTTTGTCTGATGGAAAGCACAATCAAAAAACCTGTTCTCATATTCATCATCCTCGACTGACAAGAAGTGAAAGGACCTTGGAAAAATAATGTGGTTTCTATGTGCAAAAAAGACACTTCAGGAGTCTGAAGACTGGGATAAGCAGATCTTTCCCTTCCCTGATTATTAAAGTACAGGGTTGGGAGACAGCTCTATGTAATAGGTCTCTGTGGTCACAGCTTCAGTTTCACTACTATGACTCACCCTTGATTGCTGTTAGGTAAGTGCCAGATGCCTTCTTATTGCTCTCAAGCTTCAGTTCAGCAAAACATACAAGAACACGCCTAAACACTTCTCTGAATAACAATGGTCTTCACACAAATTAAAATTCAGCACATACTTAAATGCATACATGCTCAATATGGGTGATTAAAGGATCATACACTAATAGTTTTTGCTGACAATGTGACATAATTTTTCACCATACCTCTGTAAAATTGAGATAAAAGCTCAAAATTAAGGGATACCTTTAAACTAGCTAAACAAAACCCCAATATGCAGGTCCAAGTCTCTGCTGGAAGCAAGGGAATTTAATTGCCCCATTAATCACACTTCTACACTTCATCACATTTAAGTATAAAATATTGATCAACAGTACTCTCCATTGCTCAAACTTCACGATGCTAGTAGGGGCACTTTACATCTTCTCCAGACTCAGTGACCTCTCCACTGTGTCCTACCCCTAGAGAAGAGGCCAGTGCTGAGAGCTCCCATGTTGACTGGCATCTGCGGGCTCTCAGGACCACTTTCACAATTGCCACTTCACTTTCAGACATCTGATTGCTGATTAGGGATGATGGTAAAGCAGCAGTTCTTAGAAACAATATGACAAAACTATTAGACAAATGCTGCCTCTTGGTGGTCACTCTTTCCTTATGGAAGGTGGTCACTCCTTCCTTACGTGCTGGCTGGCACAAGACTGGGTACTAGTGCTTGTCTCTATTTCCACCCTGTTTTTACAGTGAAATCCAGCCAGCTTCCACTACTTTTCAGTGTCAGTCTCCTTTCTGACTCGCATACAGATTTTGGTTTTGCCTCCATGGCACTCTGGGTACACCGTAGAGGTATGCGTGGAACACAAAGAGAGCTAGTTTCTTCCAAGCAGTTTGGGTATAACACCCGCTCCTTTTTGGTTTGGCAAAATGCCAAATGCTTCTGCTGCACATGGTTTCAGGCAAGACTAAGTTGCTAGCGGCAATCAAAAAAAGGCACTGCTTTTCTGTAGGGATGTTCTGACAGATCCCACACTGTAGCCTTCCAGACACTCAGCCCACGCAGAGAAGACAACTAGAAGTTATACCATTAGATTAACTGCATATACTAGGAACAGTGGCATCACCTAAGACTTGTACAACAAGGTTACATACTTCATGTTTTCCTCAATTCTGCAATATGTCAGTTTTTACAAAAAAAAAATACAGCACTCAAATGTGCTATAAGTTTGTCTTCTGTTCACTTAGGGAAGCTACAGATGAAGCGTTCTTAAAACAACTAGGAGAAGTTTCATGACTATTTGTCCTTCTTCCCGTGGGGAACTTCAACCTACCAGCTGTCTGCTGGGTGTACAATACAGCAGAGAAAAAAACAATCCAGGAGGTTCTTGGAAGGTTTGGAAGATAACTTTCTAACTCAGCTGGTTAGTGACTCAATTAGGAGAGATGCCTGGCTAGATTTGCTGTTCGCAGACAGAGAAGAACTGGTGAGTACTGTGATGATTGGAGGCCGTTTTGGGCAAAGCGATCACAAAATGATTGAATTTTCAATCCTTAGAGAAGTCAGGAAAAAGGTCAGCAAAACCTCCACCTTAGACTTCCAGAGGGTTGACTTTGACCTGTTTAAGATGCTGGTTGGTAGAATTCCTTGGGAAACATTACTGAAGGACAGAGGGGTCCAGGAAGGCTGGACATTCTTCAAGAATTAAATCCTTAACGTGCAGGAGCAGGCAGTCCCCATGTGCTGAAAATGAAACCAGTGGGGAAGAAAACAGCCTGGCTAAACAAGGAAATATTACTGGAATGCAGAAGAAATAGAGAATTTATCACCTGTGGAAGGGACTGTCACCCCATGAAACATGTGAGGATGTTGTTAGGTTACGTAGAGAGAAAGTTAGAAAGGTGAAGGCACAGATGGAACTGAATCTGGCCACTGCCATAAAAGAAAATAAAAAGTACTTTTTCAAATATATTACCATTAAAAGGAGAGCCAAGCAGAACCTCCATCCTCTATTCAGTACTAGGGGAAACCTAGTGACTGAGGATGAAGAAAAGGCTGAGGTACTTAATCCTGCCTTTGCCCCAGTCTTCGATAGTCATACCAGCTGTCTTCAGGGTACTCAGTCCCCTGAGTTGTATGACAGAGATGGGGAGCTGATTGAAGTCCCCATAATTCTAGAAGAAATGGTTAGTGACCTCCTGCTCCCCTTACACACATACAGGTCTACGCAACCAGATGGGTTACACCCAAGAGTGCTGAAGGAGCTGACAGAGGAGCTTGCTAAGCCACTCTCCATCCTCTCCAGCAGTCCTAGTCTAGTGGACAGATCCTAGAGGATTGGAGGCTGGCCTCTACAAAAAGAGCAGGAAGGAGGACCCCGTAAACTGCAGACCTTTCAGCCTGACCCCAGTGCCAGGGAAGGTCATGGAGCAGATGATCCTAAGTGAGGTCATAAAGCATATGTGGGAAAATGGAAGGATCAGGCCCAGTCAGCATGTGTTCATGAAGGGCAGGTGCTTGACCAACCTGATCTCGTTCTGCTATAAGGTGACCTGCCTGGTTGACGAGGAAAAGGCTGTGGACACTGTCTATTTGGACTTAAGTGAAGCATTTGACACTGTCTCTCACAGCGTTCTCCTGGACAAATTGGCTGCTCATGGCCTGGACAGGAGGATATTTCACTGGGTTGGAAACTGGCTGGATAGCCAAGCCCAAAGAGTGGTGGTAAATGGTGTCACATCTAGTCGGCAACTGGTCACCAGTGATGTCCCCCAGGGATCAATATTGGGGTCAGTGTTGTTAGTATCTTTACTGATGATCTGGATGAGGGGATTGAGTGCACCCTCAGTCAGTTTGCAGATGACACCAAGTTTGGCAGGAGCATTGATCTGCTGAAGGATAGGGAGGCTCTGCAGAGGGACCTGGACAGGTTGAATCGATGCGCTGAGGCCACTGGTATGAGACTGAACAAAGCAAAGTGCTGGGTCCTGTGTATGAGCCACAACAACCCCATGCAACACTACAGGCTTGGGGAAGAGTACCTGGAAACCTGCTTGGCAGAAAACGAGCTGGGAGTATTGGTTCTTAGCTGGCTGAACATGAGCCAGCTTGTGCCCAGGAGGCTAAGGCGTCCAAGAGCATCTGACTTGTATCTGAAATAGTTTGGCCAACAGGGCCAGGGAAGTGATTGCCCCCCCTGTACTTGGCACTGGTGAAGCTGCACTTCGAATACTGTGTTCAGTTCTGGGACCCTCACTACAAGAAAGACATTGAGGTGTTGGAGCAGGTCCAGAGAAGGGCAACGAAGCTGGTGAAGGCTCTGGAAAATGAGGAATAGCTGAAGGAACTGGGATGTTTAGTCTGGAGAAAAGAAGGCTCAGGTGAGACCTTATTGTTCTCTACAACTACCTGAAAGGAGGATGGAGTCACGTGGGGGTTGGTCTCTTCTCCCAAGTAACAAGTGATAGGACAAGAAGTAACATCCTCAAGCTGCACCAGAGGAAGTTTAGATTGGATATTGGGAAAAAATTATTCACCCAAAGAGCTGTCAGGCATTGGAACAGGCTGCCCAGGGCAGTGGTGGTATCACAATCCCTGGAAGTGCTTAGAAACCATGCAGATGAGCCCCTTAGTGATACGGTTTAGAGGTGATCTTGGCAGTTCTGGGGTAATGTCTGGACTTGATGATCTTAAAAGTCTTTTCCAACTTAGTTGATTCTGTGTTTCTGGGATTCTGTGTCTCCTTCCATTCAGCCCTGTGTAGCTGTTAGACTGCTCCAGTCTGTGGACATCTTAGGAAGGGTTGCTCTTTCCTCAGGTATTGTGTTATGACTCAAGTCCAGTGAGTCTGAGACCCTCAAATTTTCCTTTTCATCACTGAGTGAAGGTGCTCCAGGGGGGAGCCTCTACAGACTCCAATACTTTCTGCCATAATCCCAAGGACTTCTATTTTTCCTTAACTGTCAGAAGGCCCTTAGCCAGCTGCTCTCCTCCACAAGGTCATTTGCAGGACAAACTGTTTTCAGTCCCCAATTGATCTTACAGACCATTTTTGTATTGGAGCTGCAGAATGGATGTTTGTGTCTAGGTCTGTCTTTCCCTTCTGCCACTCTGCTTTTCACTCCTCTTATGCACTCCCCCAGGGATGTTGCTTTCACTGCTGGCATCTTTCCTGGTCCATCCTTGAGCACACAGAGCCAGGGTCACCCACACAATTCCTGGTGCTATGTCAGGAAGCGTCTGGGTCCCTCTTGGATATCGCTTGGCCATCACAATGAGTTTCCACTCCCAAGCACTTCTTCCTCTCTGCCAACTTTTGCTCAAGCAAGCAAACATTGTGGTTTCCTATATTTGGACACTGGTCTAGACCACATGAACTCTTGCTATTGTTTTGTTGCCTGTTTTGAGACCTTCTGTTAGGATGCACTTTCTTACCACACCCAGAATTTGCTGACACTCTTTCAAGTCTTCTCATATGATCCCAAACCATAACAGTTCATCGCTCCAGGCTTTGTTCATGGTTCTTACCTCATGCTTCCTGCTCTTGTACTGCTCTCCCTTCATCAGGAAGCTAAAATGACCAGCCATGAAGCTATCTTTATTTCTATTACTTGAATCCAGCTTTGGGACCCCTCAGCACCTGCTACTGTGTAGGCTGAGGGTGCCACAGGTACAGACTAAGTTCTCTCTGTGCAATAGCAATACGAACTGTCAGAACTTAATTTTTCAGGCCAAAGGTAATCTTTGTTCCAAGGGCAGTTTTCCCAAGCAGAGCCGTATGACTTGTAGTTGCTTTCCAGCATAGTTCAGAAAATACTCGTAGTCTCAGACAGCCCAGTCCAGTGAAACTTGTTCATTCTTAACTGATGTGTCTTGTCTGACTTGCAGGCTAAATGGCTTCTTCAGCTACACTAGATGGAGGGACCTTATCTTTTTGAAGCCACTCAAAGAACCCATAAACAGAGGTACTCCAGCTTCCAGTCTTCCTCTGTGGAATACAGGCTTCTCACTCCTGCCTCCTGTACAGTAGGTTTTCACCTACTGTGACTCCTAATGTCCCACTGCACACTGTTCCTGTTCTACCCAGTTTGGGATGTCATTGCACAGGACTGTAAGAATTGTTCTCAGATCCTCACACCAGCACTTTAAAACGGTTAGAGGATGTGGTGGAGAAGATGGTGATGCAGGCAGAGAAAAATTACACACTCCAGTGCCAGACGTAAACTGTCACAGGTGAGTGCTTCCACTGAGATATGCCTCGGCATCCCTTGCTGCTCATCCCAGTGCAGCATTGTTCCCTTTTATCTCCTTCCAAGCCTTCTAGCTGATTCATCCAAAACCCTCTCTCTTCCAGAATGAGCTGGTCATGTGAAAGTTATAGTCACTTTAATATTAGTTTAGTCACACATATTCACAAAAAAGCTTCTGCCATCTCTCCTGGATTGAACAACCTGAACAGTCTTGATTCCCTCAGCAGCAAAAAAAAAAATGTGTGTATTTTTTCAAATGCATTTTACTTGAGCTCAGATTGAGGTGATTTTCTGGTAGACAAAAAAAGCAGACACCAGTTCCCAGGTCTGCTCTTCCACAGGGAGGTCTGATAGCAGCGCTTCTGTGTTTTAACCACCAAGTTGTTCAGCTATCAGTCAGAGGTAAGACACTGATCTGTTTCTATGTTCAGATTTCATCTGTGTAAGTGTTAGTATGGGCACAACAGCAACTTAAAAGGGGGCCCTGTGAGATGTGGACATTGTAAGAGCTGGGCTCTCCTTTTTTAGGGAAGGGCCAGTAACGCTTTTCTGATGTGTATGGCATGTGCACATCCCCCTTACACCTAAACCACCACAAACCTAATATCTGTGTACGTAATAGGTGAGGATTGACAAAAACCAACCCAGACCAACTATCTAGTAGTGTTGCTCTTTCCATGACAATTAGGCAAGAGGCAAGAAAGAAGAAGTTGAACACTGAACTATCACTTTGTGCACCTCTGGAGCATGCAGAAGTATGTGTTCAGTTCATGTGTCCATATCTAGCAAAACATTACTGGTAAGTGTCCAGCCTGGTAACTCACTTTCCCTATTAAAAAGCAAATAGCTGGAGTACCTCTTCTTGTACACCAGATCTACTGGCAGTAATGAAAGACATGTTTTCCAAGGATTCTTGCGCATTGTATATTATTATTATTATTTTTGTCTATGATATATTTAGTATATGTCTGATATAATAATTTGAATTTACAAAACACTTCATTAAACATCTTCAAGCTTTTTAGAATTTTAAGTCCATTTTACTGCATTGGTTCAAAGGCAGTTATTAGTAATACACTGCTTGATAGACTGACAAGTGGAGAAACAGATAAGCTAAAAGACTTATGCAAAATGTCTCAGAATCCCTCAGCTTTAACTCTAATATTGATTTAACAGAACAAACCACAAAAAGTGTTAATTTCTTTTAAACTTTGTTGCAGTGTGAGAGGGGAAGACAATACTTTCTAGAAGCCTAGATCTTTTCTATTTTGCACTGCTTATTTCAGTAAGAAATATCAAATGCACACAGTTCCAAAGGTCATAAAGTGTACATCAAAGCCCTATCACAGGTGTTTATCAGAAAAATCTATAGCTTTATAATTTAGACAAAAATAAATCACAGTTTATTAAGCTGTAATATCTGTAGTATCACATATATTCTTATATACTTTATCTTAATTGTTTTCTTGTGGAATGTTTACATGAACAGAAGAAATATAGCTTATTCTAAAAAAGGTTGAATGTAACTCTTGTAACATCATTCTGAAAGTGGTGAGGAAATGTAAGAATATGGTGATTTACCAAATTTATGTAACATAAATTCCAGATGCTTGTCATATGAGCAGTCTTTTTTGTTGAACTCACACATATGACATTTTCCCTATTTCAATCAGAGATTCCAAAATCTAGCTTGCATTTTTGGTTTTAAAATCAAAGAAAAAATACAATGTGACCACAAAACGTTTATATAGTGAATCGAATTAATAATTATTACCAGACCTTTTAAATGAACAAATGTGTTAATAATAAATCTGCTGTGCACAAACGTGTGTCATTTTCTCAGATACTGTAAGAGTTATTAATGGTAAAATGAAAGCAAATTCCTGGTGGAAGATGTGACAAGTTAACTGATTAAGTGCACACAAAAGAAGAGTGTGGAAGAAGCTTTCTACTGTGTATTTCCCAGTAGAGTTATCTTTCCTTTAGACCGGCCTGCTGGTTATACTTTCCCACCAATTTGGTTCTGCCATAGGAAATCTCATCTCCATGCATAGCATTAGGACCACTCTATTCAAGTAAAATCTTAAGTTGGTGTTAATGGAAGTTTTGTCTAAATTGGACCTCAGTAAGGCCAGGACTTTGGATATGTTCCAGTTTGGTTTAGGAATTAATAAAGTACTATAAAGACCTATAGCTACAGTACTTATTTACAAAAAAGTCAGCAGGCGTCAGCAGGCAGCTGTGTGGAAAGGAGGATGGGGAGAATCAGTACTGGCAGTACTCATTTTCCATCTCTCTGGCCCTGATTCAGCAAAGCACTTAACCACATGTTTAATTTTAGGCGCATGAGTAATCCCATCTTTGCAGAGCAAAGCGTGTGTTTCATTCTCATTGACTTTAATGGGGCTACTCAGAGACCTGTCAAGTCTCGCATGCTGTCTGTGACACTTTCACAACTGGCTCCACCTCACTCACTCCTGCAGCACAGCCTTTAGTCTGAACCTTTGCAGACCATGAGCCTTGTGACCTTGTTCCACCTAATCGTCTTCTGGTAGCTGTATCTGGCACTTGGGAAAATGGATTGGGAGTAACTGGGAACCATGATATTTATTCAGAGCATTCCCAGAACACCAACCTCAATTTATTATCCAGCTTGTGGTGTTATGCTCAAGTACACGGCTGATTCAGTCTTTATCATCCTACTCATTTGAGATTTCTAGTAAAGACATTCCTTGATCCATTAACTATCCTAAGGCTGGATAAATGTGTATTGCTGATGGACAGGACATCCCCTACTCAGGAAGGATGCTTGGAGCAAAATAGGTGAACAACTAAGGCCCAAATCCACAGTTCTGCAAGACCTATTTAAGAGCCTAATTCTGCAGTCATGGAAGTCAGTGGATGTTTCCAATAAAAATGGGATCAAGGCAGTAGGACCTCATTCAGCTGAACATTTAAGCAGATGCTTACTTTAAGAACAAGATTAAGTCCCTTTGAACTCACTGGGAATGAAACACGTGCTTAAGTACTTCAATGAATCAGGGGCCTATTCCAGCTTTGGATCCACAGCAGTGGAAGGTATCTACAGAGGCAGTCCAGTAACTTCCTATTACTGCCTACATATCTGGCTGTAGCTATGTTTTACTTCTTTTGATAAATATAATATTCTTCCTACTTCAGTAAGTATTATTTTCTTTTACTATCCAGGGTACTATATGTATGTGATTGTTGCTGGACTAATCATGTTTTGAATTGATTTTATGCATGGAACCTGAAGCTGTTTTATTCTACTGCAGTCTTCCTTTTAGATTTGTTCTCTAGCCCATTGATTGAATCATGACAAATGATTTCTTGAGCATGCTGACTGCATTCAGCTCCTGTGACATTTCCAAAAGCCTGCTTGTGTTGGCTGATTTCATTTTCAAAACTTGCAGGGGTTATTTATGGGAAAACAAAAGCCCTTTTACAAATACCTAACAATGCATTTAGCTAGTTAGCTTATTTACTGTGCAAAAGGGGAAAACACTCAGCAGCTCATCCTGCATATGCACTTTTATGAAATACTACATTTGGTTTTGAGTCATCTGCTTACCAGTCTCTCATGCCAAACTGGCTTTAGAGGTAAAGAGTAAAATATTTGCCATAACTATTATGCAGTGCCAGTCAGGAAAGAAAAAAGCCAACATAGGATGCATAATTTGGCAGTCTGCTGCCATAGAAGGAAGCACTTTTCTCCCATCAGAATCAAAAGTAGACTTTCTGACTAGACCCTGTGGGGCCCTTGAATTGTCTGGGATCAATAGTCACAAAAGCCATCCTCAGTTGGATCAAGCCCAGTGTGCATTATTCTGATGTCAGATGTACAGGAGTGCAAAACTGTACATTGTACACTGAAAAACTTTTCCTTCACTTGTGCACAGTTGGAGAATAGCTTGACATTGAAATTAGATCTCTTGATGAACATAGAAACACTTGCCATTTTGTTTGGAAAGTTACTGTGTATGTTCATACACAATAGGCAATTGCTTAAAGTAAATACAAGTGACTTAAAGTCAATAAGTAGTATTTTCAAGGCTGACAAGGACTCAGATTTTATGAAAGTAAAGCTGTCTACTAGGCATAGAAAAGACATTTAAAATTAGGGATGGATGAGATCATCCCATTTCATTTCAAGCACTGCATTTTTGTTTTGAAAGTTCCAGCCTTCACAGAATTTCTCTTCCAGTTTAAAAGTTTGTGGGTATAAAGGGATCAGATACTGTGAGGGATTAAGAAAATTACCAAAAAAAGTACATTGTGTACTGCATGTGCAGCCACACACTCATTCATGCCAGCCTGGCCATGGCATATGGCCTTCTAACAAAGCAGAACTACATCTGGTATAAAAGCAGAACTACATTTGGTATAAAGAGAGTATTTAGCAGAAACTTTCTTCTTTCCTCAAAAAATGTTTCAGCTATGAGAGAAAACATTTATAAATGTAAACAGATTCTGCAAGACTAATAATCCATCTGTGAGATTAGTTACACTGAGGACAAACAAAACTATTCACAATGCTTCAACATAAAAAAGCTAACAACTGGTGAACAAATTTTTGGTAGACAGACAGCCTGTGAATAAAAGTTTACAACAACAAAACCACAAGCCAAAGATCTATTTTCAGAGCTAGTGTAAATCTGAGACCTTATGTACAAATCACAAAGATATTTGTGTGTCTCGTAGTCTATGTTGTTAGAGGGAGCTAGGCACCTGAATGCTTTTAAAATACTGTATAGGATTCAAAGAGTTAGTGATATTTAAATGTCATTTAAATTATATTACTTGGGCACCTCCAACTAAGAATTTCAGGTTCCTCTGTTATTCATGTAGGTGATGTTTAAAACAATGCCTGATTAGTTATTTTTTCCAAGGTGTGTATTCGCACATAGATTTTATTCACATTAACTGATTCATGCCTTCAGTAAATACAGATTTTATCCATTCTAAAGATGCAACAATGTCATATTTGCCCTTATCAGGTTCAGAGACAGCTTTGGGTATAAACAAAAAAGCTCCCTACTGCATCAGAATGCCTATTGTACCTTTGCTAGAGGGCATGCATTAGCTGTTCTAGATTCAGATGCAGCTAAAACCACCACTTTATGAAGAATCAGTTTCTGCTTTTGCCTCCCCATTCCATTTCTCTGTGGCAGAAGCAGTAACAGGAAACTTTGCTGTCCAGGTATTTTTCTTCAGTGTTTCATTTGGGGTCTGTTAAGGCTGATGGTCTGAGGGTGAAGGTGTATTATTGAAATGAACAGAGAAGGAAGAAAGACTCCTGAAGACCAGCTGGAGGACAGGGAGAGATCCACAGCTTTCCCCAAGTGTCCTAGGATATCCCAAATTACTCTAACCACTCCCTGCCATTGGGAGTGTCAATGTGTGCCAATGTGGGAGTGTCTCCCATGTGGGAGTGTCTGTGCCAATACACATCATGCGTATGTACTGAGCTCAGTCGCAGCTCACAGGCTTTGTTTAGAGAACACTGGCAGGACTGGGAATATCTTATTTTAAATTGTCTTGTGGTGGAGGATGATATAGTGTGAATACCAGAGGAGAGGGCTTTCCAAAAGTGCACTGAGTCAAGAGACACAGACGTTGTCAAATGCAAAGTTTTTACTGTCTTCTTACAAAAAAAGAAAGCTGTTGGCAATGTGCAGGCCCTGAAAGCTATACCAAAAATAACAATAATGCATAGACCCTCTGGCCACAGATTACACTGTGAAATATAGAGAATATAAATACTAGCATTCCTGCCTGGGCTAGGCAAAATGCTGAAAGATATACAGGGAACATAAAGACAGCGCCTTTCGTCTTACTCTTTAAAGAAATGTGACAAATAAAAAGTGTGCTTAAAAGCACTAGGATTTGTTTGGAAGCAAAACAAGACTTTGTAAGTGTCTTTAGGCCACCGTGTCCTCCAGGGCAGGAGCAAAGATTCAGAAATGAGGGCTGTACACCCTCTAAAATTTAATCTTCAAGATCTAGGGCTTCAGCTTGAGATTTTCAATCAATGGATACTTCCACAGTTATCCCATCACTGTGGGGTGCCCCCCCAGTTCAGACATGCTTTCAGCAGTGCAATATGTATGACTGCTCACTCACACTCTGTAGGTGCAGGATGGTGAGAATCTAGGGAGACAAGATGACAGCTGAGGAGCACCCTGCCAGCACATGGAGGAGGTGTTGCAAGCACTGTAGGAAGGACAGAAAAATGTGGTTGTAAAGATACAAAGATTTCACAGTTTTAGTTGATCATTAACCTCTTGTGACAGGAACATGCAATCATCCTCAGTGAAATACACACTACACCAATCTGGCATCTCCATCACAGAGAGGGCCTAAGTGTCATGGTAAAAGTTCTCAGAGCTCTCCTTTACTGAAAAACCTATTATTTTCTGTCCTTCTTCATGGTCCCCTGTCTGAGGCACAGACATAAGTCCAGAGCAGGCCTAACGGGGGACCTAGCAGACTCTGAGCAGAAAATAAATAACACAAGTTTACATTTGTAGACTCTTTGAACCTTCTAGTTTTTATCAAATATAGTCTGTTTATCCACTTCCCTTGAAGTCCTTCCTCTGGAAAAGACCTGCGAATTATTCTGAACTATCCTTATTCTGAACGCATTCATCCAGGAAGCAGCATATAAAAGAAGCATTCAGTTTCTCTTCTGATTCCTGCATATTTTGACTCAACAAGAAAAGAAGAATGATCAGTTAAGACAGGACATGGACTTAGGCCACAGTGAAAGAGCTATAGATTTTAGTACCTCGTTTGATGAAGGAGTTGGTGGGGATTGATGGAAGGCAGAGAATGAAAGAAATATAGAGCTTTGTCCACAAGGAAGATTCATCTAAGCTGTCTTATCTGTGTACTGCTGCCTGCTTATGGCTTCTGTCATACTTCTCTCTCTCAAGAGTGTGCAGCCAAAGTGGGACTTCACCAGACTTTGTAGTTCTTGTACTGATAATTACGGGACCTGTTTTTCCAGACCATGATTGGTGTACCCTCCTCATTCACAGTAAAGCTACTCTGGCATTTTATGCCCTCACTTCAGCTCCCATGGTGTGAAAGCTGGGTGTGCTTTAATGAGTCTAAGCCTCATTACAAGCTTTAAGAAATGTCCAGGAATAGCTAAAGTTCCTGCTACACGAAACATTTTCCTATGTCCTTGCCCAGGAGTGGGCGAACATCTGGACAGTGAAAGTCTGTTCAATCAGGATGTTGGGCTCTTGGGCTCTGTAATGGAGGGTGGAGAAAAAAGACCCTTCCAGCATTAGCATGGAGCAATGATGGGAACTGACATTTTAGGGCAGTTGTGTACTCAGTAAGGACTCTTCCTGTCTGTTTTAGTCAGCTCCTTGCAAGGACTTTGTCCTTAACTATGCTGTCAGCTTCTCACAAAAGATGCTAGCCCCTGTGCACCACTCTCCCACCAGACCAACCATCCTATGGACTAAGAGACATGGAAGGAGCCAGTTGGGATAGGTCTGTGAGGGAGCAAAGTTGGTGGACACGTATGAGAGCCTGCCCTGGAGCTTGGGGGTGGACATAGGCAATTCCAAGTGCTACTAGTACTGAGGACAGAACACAGGACTGCTGTCGGTGCTGAGGGCTTCATTACAGACCCAAAGTGTGTAAGGAGCTCCTTCAGCACATTACTTCTGCCTTGCCTGCAGCCACTCAAACCTAGCATTAGCAAGGGCAGTGAAAGATGAACTTTTGAGAGAAGAATCCCTACAGCAGTTCAGTCAGAAGTTGTTCTAAAAACATTAAAAAAGTCTATAATAAATTAAAACCCTTACCAGGTATTCTTATTCTGACACTCCTGGCTAGTAAGAGAAGAGTGTCACTGGTTCTCCTAGTGAGATTTCCACAGAGCTAGTAGCCCTGACAGAGAATGGCTGCAGATAATGACAGAGGAAGAAAATCTGTGTTTGCTGCAGCTGGAGAAGGACAATGGTCTAACAGGTCAGGGACCAAAGTAGAAGTCCCTACTAAAACTAATGGTGGGTATCAGGGGTAGGGATAATGAATTAGCCAGAAGTATTTTATTACCAGATTAAGCATTTGTATGATGCTAACCTAGACAGTTGTCAATCAAATATTATTATATTTCATTATATAATGCATAAGGTGTTATTGGTGTGCATAAGGCTGCAGGTGAGAAACACAGCCTAAAGCCAGTAATGTCCAATCTAAGGTATATAAAAGAATACGTTCAAGATGCTAATCAGAGAGTTTTGGGAACTGGGGACAAGGAGAAAAAGACAAATGGAAAAGAAACAGGGTTATCATCTGCAATCTCATGGTGTGCTCTAGAGTATAATTATAAGAAATAAAACTGCCCTCCCCTTCCCCAGCCAAAATTTTTCAAGTCACTAAACAAGGAAGGAGGGCAAAAGTACCCCAACAGCAAAAAGACTTTAAGATGGAGCAGAAGCAGGGCTACAGCTACTAATAAGGCTAGAAAACGTGCAGGTGGTGGGTCTTGATACTCTTAAATACATTCTCAAGTTCTGAGGTTTGAGCACAGATATGATTCTAAGCCTGTGTCCTTCCTGAATAGCCTGGACAAGTATTCAGTGAATAAGGTAGTTTCCCTACAGAGATGTAACTGTGGCTTTGCAGTACCTGGGTAATGGAGAGTTTAGCAGTGCATCTGTGAAGCACTGACTTTCGGATGCTCTCTGAGGTTGCAGAGTTTTCCAATACCTCTCACTGTATTTCTTTACTCAATAGTATTCTGTACTGCGTGAATTGCCTGAGGCTATGCAGACTGAAAATACAAGAGTGCCATTTATGAAAGGAAAAACAGAAATGAACAAAGAAATTTTTAAGACAGTTCTTTCACTGTGAATTCTTCTACAACAGTTTCTTGACAAATCACAACTGACCATGAATGTTGGATACCTGAGATGTATACATCTACGTTGGCATCACAGTTGAGACTGAAAAATAGTATTGAAGTAGGCAACTTAACTTTAAATTAAGTAGCTCAAATGCTGTAGTAGACCTGAGAGCAAAGCATCACCAGCTTCCAAGTACATCCTTAGTCAAGAACCACCAGACTCAGAGGAGGTTAGAATAAAATTAGCATAATGGCTTTAATAATAATGGATTGCTTTTCTGCATCTCAGTTGCTTTAATTATTTTTCCATATTAAAGCCTTATGTATATAAACCAACATGCTCACTGGTACTCTTCTTTGTTCAAAAAATCCAAATAAATAAGAAAACTAATTTATATTCATAAAAGATGCAACCTAGTTTTCCAGCCTTCATTTTTCAACACTCTGTGGAGCTACTTCAGTGTAGCTGAAGGACTGATTTTCAGGGGTACCAATGGGGCTGTTCCAACTGCCTCTGGAAACCCTTTCCTGCTTCTTTGCCATGGCATTCATACCAGGACCTTAAAGATGCTTTCTGTCGTCCTAGAGAGATACCATGTCAGGCCTGTGCGTCATGGCTGGTACTACAATGCAGAGTAACAGTATCAAGTATCACAGTATCATGCCATCCATGTCAGATTGGCCTGCATTGTCCAGAGCGGTGTCAGCCCTTGTCGCTTTGTGATTACTCCCATAACTGAGACTTAGCTGAGAACACAGAACAAGCTTGAACACTGAGAACAAAGCCCATTTATTTCATTATATGTAAATAATGTCATGTGCAATAATCAGATAATGGGTGTAACAATAACATGAATATCATTTGAGAAACTATTTTTTCAGCCCAGCTGTGCAGTTGCTTTAATAAATTTTGCTAGGATTATCATTAATTTTTAATTTCTTAAGATGACTGCAATGACACAGGAGTGGACATAGGTCAGGCCCAAGTCAGATGAAATTTGTTTCCTAGAGACTAAAAGAGAGAGTCACACTTAGCAACTAATGCAGACCATGGCTTCCACAGACTGTAGTATAAATTCACTGGGGAAGATGTGAATTAATGCCTCAGACTACTATGCATGTTTAGAAAAGGATGATTCATGCAGCTTATCTAAGTTTGGCCCCTTGCTCCCCAGGATCACTACTGCATGTGGAAAGGGACACACAGTCCTAAATGCAGTTCCACATATGCTTTCCTTCCCTGCCATTATTCAAAATACCTGTGCTGTGTTCTGCTTCTCAGCTGGAAAAGGCTTGCCTCAGGAAATGTCTGAATACAGCCAAAAAGAAATGAAAATGGAGGTAGAAATCGGGTCTATGTCAAGGAACTTTTTAACTATCTTTCCTGTAGCTCATCAACCTCACAACCAAAAATTTAGAATAAAGACTATGATAATCACAGAAACTTTATAAGGTCTATTAATGTAGCAACTCAGTCAGATCTGCTGACATGAAACAGCTGGAGGTGCTGAAGCCCTTAATAAATGGACCCTCCTGATGAGATTTACAAGAGCTCTCGATCTGTCATCATACTGGTTGCATCTGTCACTTGCACCTGGTGTGAATCTTAGTTAGCTATCACGTATCACTTTCATGTGGTCCAGCAGGACAGCTGGAATTACTTCACCTTTGTGTCAAGGCCTTTAATAGTAAAATGTGTTTTATAAGATTCATTTGTGCCATCGCTAGCATTGTTTAGTGCTGGATTCTCCTAAAACAGTAGGTCCTCATCAGTCTCATCCACTGGTGATGCTCAGCTCACAACAGGCATTGTAAAATTGATCGGTGTTTCTCTCTTCCCTTTTACAGGCTGTTAACAATCAGAGCTGGTTCTAGCAAATGAGATCCTCTGGGGACCTACTTCAGCCATTATCTGAAGCTTGTATTTTGATTTAGGCATTCTATATGCACCTCTCTGTGGGCCACTTGCATTTTATGGGAGCCTATTCCTTTACAGGTGTGAGGTAGATCAGTATATAACCTTAGATTTCCATTACATGTTATTTCTTTCTTTTTTCTGATGCTGTTGTCACTACAAATGCATGATTGTTAAGGTGCTTTTATCACATATAAGTACCCTGAAGCAACAAAACCTCTTTGTTTCAGAACCAAAACTCAGCCTGTGTCAGTTTGGTTCCCTTCCTCAGTGACAGCTCTGTCTCGTAAAGGCTATCAATGTCTGTGCCTAAGTCAGGAGACCTCTCACTCAGATATGATCCAAGGGAGAGAGGTACAGACAGGACCAGTTGCATAACCTTATCAAGACCAGTAGTTAGCACTACTGGGGCAACTATCTGCAAATAGAACAGCACGCAACTGTCAACATGACCCAAGATTTGTACCTTTCTGTCCAGGGCTTTGACACACTGAGACTTTCTCCACGAGCAGTCTGACTGTCCAGTCTGTTATATGGAACAACGTTGAGAACCGCTCACTTGAATTTAAGCAGATTTAAAATTGAAGAACTTAAATTTCCACATGTAAAAATAACAGTGTTCACCTCTAAATACTAATTTCTTACTGAACTAATTTGCTGCAATGTACGATACAACTGATTTTTAATTTAAGAATTCATTAATTAAATTAGATTTTTAATACTTGATGCAGATCCTCAAAAATGCAACTTTTTCAGATTTTTAGGAAGTCTCCTTGTCTAGGATTTTGGAAGAGTGACATCACCAAGATTCACTCCCCAGATTTATGAAGCACTTAGAGTTTAACATAACAAAATTACCATGTCACTTGCAATCGAGTATCAATACAATTATCTATAAAGTACAAGTAGTGAATCTAAATCACCTGCACATTTCTTCACTTTCTTTTGAAAGATATATTTACATTGTTTCAAACATACTATTGAAACTCTTCATCTAGAAATATTCTCAGGCAAATAATTTTTCCATAATGTCTTACAGAGTAGGTCAGAGTCTAATGGCAAAAGATTAAAGGCATTATTCTTCCAAGTGAATAATGTTCACTTTCCCCATATTCATATGCCCTTAATAATATTCCTTTAAATTTATGTTCTCTGATTCAGTCCTCCATGTAGTACTATACACCAGTCTGTGACAATGAAGTGCTGCATTTTTCCCCTCATATTGAGGTTTTTCTCCTATTGCTTCCCAGTTTGAATTATTTTAGTGCTTCCTGCCTTCTGCACACTAGCTTAGTGAAGTCAGAAAAGGGATTTAGGGAGTATTTTTGGTTCTATCATCCCTTGTTCTAGCTTTTCTTGTTCTTTACTTGTCTTTTTCTCCTCTCACTCTCTCTCATGTACCTGCATTCAGGTATTCATTTCTATTCCACAGTGAATCCTTTATTTTTTCAGGGGAAACAAAGAAGAGTTTGTGTCAATGAAAAGAAAATCTCTGGTGAAAATGATGCACATGGAAAATAGAACAGGAGGAAGGGGAAACTGCAGAAAGGGGCAGCCTGTAGCAAAGGTGAGCTGTGAGGGGTGCAGCGCTACACAGAGGTGATGGGGCAATGGGCCAAGGCAGAGTAAGGACAACCAGAAGGGGCAAACACAACTAAGGCTTGCTGGCTTCTGCCACTCCAGAAAAAAGTGGTAGTGTCTGGAAAGTGCCCAAGGAAAAAGGCGGGTTAGCTGGAAGAGGTCTGGAGAGGGAAGAGTGATGACAGTGGGCGCGAAAGTCTCCTACTAAAGCTTTTGGCTGTGGAAGGGCCTGACTAACCCCTTCCATCTTCCCACTTGCATGGGCTGATCTTGGCTCTCTCTTCCAGCTGGCTTTTTGCATTGGCCAGAAGTTTCACCCAGATGAGTAGTCTGCAGCTTAAGCCTTTTCATGAACAATTTAATTTTCAAGATGTGTCTTATCTCTCTCCAAAGAACATCCGTGAAAGAGTGAACAAACACTTTGATTTACATTAATTAGAAACCTACTCACCTCACAGTCAACATCAAAGGAAAATATCCATAAAAATACAAATGTCAGTGTAATGAGGCCCAACAAAAGTGCATCAAGTAAGAGAGCTTGGGCCACAGGTGAACTAAAGGAGGAAAAAGGAAGAGAGGGAGATGTAATAAAGCATTCAAGCATCCGCAGAAAACATGTGCAGCTTGAGAACCTGCATGCAATAAGTCTTCAGAAAAGGGATATTGTACAGCTTTACTGAGCACTCCCAAAGCATTTGGAAATGATACATGATGAGATAGAAAGGAAGAAGACGCATCAGTGCTCAAAATGGTTATAAAGCTGACAATGTTAGATCAGTACAGTGTTGAGAGCAGGAGGAAAAGGAATTGAAGAAAGAAGAAAAATTTCAAAGAAGATAAACTGACAACTCCTAAGCTACCTATGCCTAGTTTGCAAAAGTGGGGAAAATGAACAAACCAGGACCATTTGCACATCCCAAGTAAGATATTGTTTATCTTGTGACTAACAAAAATTCTAGAAAAAAAGAGAAAGCACATGACCCCAAAAAACCGAATGAAGGAATCTTAGCAATGAAAACCTGAAAGAAATTAGCATGACAGCATGCTTCATTTGAATCAAATAAGAGATATTCTAATACTTCAAATAAGAGAAATTCTAACAGCCGTGAGGCTATTCTTTCCACAGTCATCTGTTTTTTTGGCATGTCACACTGAACTCCTCCAGAATTTATATATAGCATTTTTCATATCCTCTTATTGAAAACATGAACAACTGATAGCAGGATCACTTCTAAAATGTAGCTATATGTTATCAATTGGTGGAATCAAGCATGGGCAGGGACACCTCCCACTAGACCAGGTTCCTCCAAGTCCTGTCCAACCTGGCCTTTAACACTGCCAGGGATTGGGGGGCCACAGTTTCTCTGGGCAACCTGTGCCAGGGCCTCACTACACTCCCCTGGGTATATTTTTTTTCTTGATATCTAATCTAAGTCTACCCTCTTTCAGTTTAAAGCCATTCCCCCTTGTTCTGTTACTACAAGCCCTTGTAAAATGGCCCTTTCCAGATTTCTTGTAGGCCCCCTTTAGGACTGGAAGGCTGCTCTAAGGTCTCCCCAGGGCCTTCTGCTTATCAACTGTATAAATCAGAAAGTGTCTCAGTCTCCTTTCCTTCGACCATGCTTATATGTCACACCTCTTTTCTTCTAGCTCTTCATCACTTGAAGTACTATAGGTGTCTCAACTGACAGCAGTTTCCACATAAACCTCAATAATGTATAAGTTCTCTATAAAGCCAGTGTAAATAACAGTCACAAGCAATAATAATTATTATGAACAATAATAATAATTTATAATAATTATTATTGTTTATAATAAATATTTTAAACTTGGATAGAAAGTTGCATTTGAGAGACTAAAGATAAAAGGAAAAATATTACTTTCCTCTTTACTGAGCTGAATAGGAATAGTCATTTATTAAAGCAACATGTTCAACAGCTTTTGCTGCACTAGCCTGGCAAACTTTAAGAAAAGCATATTTTCCCAAACCCTCACAAATCTAGTTAACTTGTTAAAAATGTTTTCTATAAAACACTCATAGCTCCTTATCAAAATAATTTTAATGTGAATGCATTCTCTGGAGCTTTCCTCAATACCTATGTAGAAAAATACTTATAGTCTAAGAGATTCCAACTTAAGCCCCTTTAGCCATGATTTCAGCTAGAGGGTAAGAGCTCTTCTATATGCAGTTTTCCTGCCATAGAAACTCAAAGATGAAATGTGATGGCAAGGAGGGTGGTTCTGTTGTGTCAGAAAAGGTTAAAATGTGAAAAGCATAACTATCCCAAAGTCTTTTGAAATCTGGGTCTCTCTCAGGTTTCTTTTTACTATTGCCAGAAGATACTTCCTCACTGAGTAGCTGGCTTTGACATGGGATTCAGATGATACTTTGGCTCATGCTTTTCAGGGCTCACACAAAATGCAGTGTACCTTCTCTTAGAGTGATACTGATGGGAAATAAGTATAAAAATCTAACTTCTGGAAAGTATTGCATTCCAGCATTAGAACACTGCTGGCAGGTTTGTTCCCTATCTACAAGGAAAATATTTTTCACCAAATGCTGACCCTATGGATAACTAAGCTTCCTGATGGTGGAGTCACCTTTTGTCAGCCACACCATATCCTGCTGAAAGGGAAAACGCACCTTCTGTGCCCAGTGAAGAGGTTTTTTCTGTTTAATGACCTGTCTCCGAAGCACCACGGGTGACTTGGGTTCATAGGATTTCAGGACAAAAAGGAAACTCCAGAACTCTGTAGTCGAGTCGCCTTTGGATCTTACATTTCATGTGCTTATCTGACTATCAAACCAAGTAACTACAGCTTAACACAAGCTTAACTTCCAATTTCTCTCATATTTGCTACTTCCATTTTCCTGTGGCTTGCTTCAGACCTAAAGAACCACAGAGTAAGAATAGATTTCCATATGACTGTTGCCTTCCTTTCGTAACTGGGAGAAAACATCATAAAGTGACAGTCATGTTGAAAACCACAAATGAAGAGATTGTAATTTTTAGTGTGGGTTAAGGATGTATCTCTCTTCTAATTCTACTCACAGACTTGCCTAGCTCTAAACCTATCTATGTGAATCTGAAAGCATACTAAGTCCAGGGACTTCATGGAGTTCTTCCATAGTGCAAGGGATTTGTTTTCTATTTGATTTGGCAAAAGAGATTTTTAGTACCAATCAAAAAGAAAGTGTGAAACAGAGGAGCACTGTAATACATGCAAACTTAGCACAAACACAGCAAACATAAATTATTATCTTTGTGATTCTATTTATCTCCATATGACTGGCAAGATGACCTAAGTATGCCCCACAGAAATGGACATAGAAGAAATCTCCAACAAAATCAAAATCAGTTGACAACAAGGGTGCAACTGAAAGAAACAATCAAATAGTTGAATAAATAGCCACTGTTTTTAAACAAGTGAACTCATAAATAAATAAACCCTTTTCATCTCTAATGCACACATATGGCATTTTCAAGAATACAGGGTGGTTTTCTTTCCTTAAGGTCTAAAAAACTGTAAGGGTTACAAAACTAGGTTCAAACTGTTGTTCTGCTTGTCTTGGGTATCTAGATCATATAGTCTTCTCTGGGATATTTTCACTAGGAAAATAAACTTATGATGTATCCAGATACTTCCTCATAAGCAATAGCCAGTAGCAAGGAACATGCTCTTACCCACACTTGCTCAAAAGGTATTTGTTTTCTCTCTCCTCTTCCAGTTTTTCCTCAGAGCTCTGATCTTGAGCCTATTTCCTCTTCAGATTTGACCTTCAACTAATTCCTCAGTATTTTTTATGCTCCTTTTCTCCCTTTTTTTTATCACAAAAATAAAGCCAGATGAATACATTAAAAAAAAAACCAAACAAACCACAGAGTCACAATCTGTCCCATGTTTCTCCATTCTCTCCTTCCCCTTTCCACACTCCTTAAATTCAGGGTTGCTTGGACCTGCCCAATGTAGTTTTCAATTGTTTCTTTCATTAGGAGTAAAAAGAGGCAGCTGTTGGGCCCTTCATTTACTCAGGAGATGACATGGTTTCCCTTCCTGAAAGTCTTATGATGGTATGCTGCCCAGCATTCCTCAGTGCTGAATACATTGCTTCATTTCTGCAAGTTATCTGTAACTTCAGGAATCTTAACTGTACTGCAGTTTCTGTCTGATGCTAACTTATTAAAATTATTAAGAAATTTGGTATTAAAATAGCCTTGTTATGTCTTTAAAACAAATACATTTAATCTCACAGAGAAAGCTAGTTTAAGATAAAGATAATATGATAATAAGATGAAGGTATTTCAGTTAAAAAGAACCAGAAATCACCATGTCCTTATCTTATGTAAATACTACATTGTGAAAATCCTCTCAGGCTTAGTCTAACTTAGCCTGTGTAACATTTAGCTGTTGTATTTCAACTGTAGTAACAAGCAAAATGTAATCTTAACAGAACTTATCAAATCACCACAATCCTTCCACACTCAAGGACAAAATAACTCCTTATTATTGCTATGTACCCTGTACATAAGGGGTTCTCCTGGGGTCTGTGATTTCTGCCTCCCCTTTCATTCCCTTTCTGAAGGAACACAAAGAGTATTTGCTAAAAAATAGCCCAGTCTATGTTCCTAGGAGCCTAAGAACACTGTCTCCTTGTGGATTACAGCTGGCAGCTGTAAGGTGTAAAGTTTTACAATTTACAGTGCTGGGATTTCTTCTTCTTTTTAATCTCTCCTACTCAAAAAAACTTTCATTTTCTTGGCGAGCTGTGAGACTTTAGATTGCGAGTTAAATATAATGTTCTGCCTGCAAATATTGTAATGTATATATGGCCTAGAGGGAATGTATAGTAAATGAATGCAGAATGCATTAGTATTGTCTAGTTTGGGGAGAAAAGATGAAACTATAGTAAATTTTAAGCAGCTACAAGAACTGTCATAAGGATCAAGGATCATTTAAGATGTGAATTAACCTATTTATTTATAGAAAAGTCCTGCTACAGGCAGTAAAGAATTAGCATACACTTTTAGCAGAAAGGGCATATTTCTCCATTAAATTCTTTAGACTGATTTTAGGTATCTTTAGAAGTCAGTTCTATAATATTTTAAAATAGTAATTTTATCAAAAAGAGTAATTTAAGTTTTGTGGCATTCCACTGCATTTGTCCCATTCAATTCATTACCATTATTTTTTTCTTAATTATGTTTTACAACAGCTGGACCACATCATCCCTTTCCTCACTATAGTCCTCAAAAGAGACTGGATGAGGACCTCTTCCAGAAGAAGAAAGACTTGATGAGGACCTCTTTGTAGAGATGCATGATCTCCCACTGGGGGCCCAGGTTTTCCTCAGTCCAAAAAGGGCACTTGCACTATTAATTTGTTCACATTCTTAAGCAGCTGACTTTGTCCATTCCTGCTTGCTTGGCCTCAGGCAAGCCTTCTGGCTTATTGGCAACGTTGCTGTACTGTACCTGTGCTGTATGGGATTTCCTCTGGCTCTCACTGACCCTAATAAAAGCCCAAAGAGGCAGAGCAGAAATAATAATACCAGAACCCTAAAGCAATTGTGGCTAGAATGGATGCTTTCCATTTCCCTAAACCCCATCCTATTAATTTCTTCTTTAGCCTATCCTATCTTTCTTTAATCCCCATCTAGGAACCATGTCTCCTCCTGTCAACCCTGTCAGCTGACAAATGTGTAGGGCAACCTAACACAGAAGACCTCCATATGGAGACCCTACGTGCATGCAGTAGGTATCCAATCAAAGTTTTTCAGTGGAAAACCAGATATGTTTCCCCCGGTTTTTTCTAGAAGGGAGATCTCACTAGCTAATTTCTACAAGTCTAAATTGACTGTTAACAGACTTTGCAATGATCCCAGCTTTACCTTCATTTAAAGGAATATCTCAGTGGCATGCAATCTGGGGATACTGCAATGGCTAAACAAAAACCAATGGAGACAGGAGTTCAGAGAGGGTGTAACCAAACTATTACTTGCCATTTGGGTTCGCATCCTTCTGA
>JAVHNF010024327.1:0-16141 GCA_034783455.1 Micropsitta finschii | reverse complement strand
GCTGTTAGATTTAACTTATTGCTGTAGCTGAACACTGTATTAATTAACTTGCATACTGGGAGCAGTATGGGCTTGCATTCCTTCCATTCTGATTCTGTTTCACATACACAGGTAGTGTATGAAGCAATTTAACCTCAGAGTAATTTGATACGTTTTCTTATCTCTTCCCTTCCATTCCATATCTTATTTCCAAGTACTTTCTCAATATTAATTCAGAAAGAAAACAAGATTAAGTCAAAAAGGTGGAATGAGACCGGCTTAATTAACTTGTGCAATCTGAAATCCATTTTCCCTCTGTCTCCTGAACAGCCTTTTACAGACTGAAATTGCAGATACAGTATTATATATTCTGAATCTAACTCCACTAGTACAAGCCTAGCATGACTATGTCCTCCTAAAAAGGGGAGGCAGAGGACTTTCTGTACCCCCTACTAGATACTGCCTACTATTTAACTTGTTCACTAAGGTGCTGTGCTGTGCTGTCTTTGCTTTAGTTTTGTTCCTTCCTTGTTTTTGCAGTTGACTTACTTTGTCTTACTTTCCCCATTCTGTATTGTTTTTTGTGTCTGTATTAAAGCCTGACTTCATGTAGCCCATTTCCCTCATGTCCAGGAGGAAATGGACGTGGTACTTGTCAGCGTGCTTGTTGACAAGCAACACAAGATGTTTTATGTATTTTGGCTGTGCTGATTTACTGGAAACATTGACATTTTGGAGCAGCTTTTGGAAAAATTATTTCCATAGCTCCCCAAAGTAACTTTTGCACCTTGATTTGAAGACATTCTCAGAGCATTTTTTCTTCTTTCCTGTTCCATTAAGACCCGTGTCTCTCTGCTGCAGCTGTTCTGTATTTAATGTGTTGCTCTGTTTCCAGGCAGCCATACCCCTCTTTGAGGGGAGTTCATTTTTTCTCTGGCTGTTTTTCCATTTGCCTCCCCTTTAGGAGGTAAATTTGTCAGTCTACTATTTTGGTCTCTCAGTTCACTACAGCAACAACAGCAATATGAAGGCAGAAAATGGAAGCTTCACACAAATTAGTGATTTTCCCCATTTTTCTCTTTTTTCTTATCTCTGGAAATGGGGTGCTGCACACTCCTGTGTCCAAGGAAGCATGGAGAAGAACGTTGCACTGCATTCTTGACTGCTGTGAAAATTGTCCAAGTGAAACTGTAAAAACAGTGTTACTGCAGAAGCACATCACTCACATGGTTAATCTCACTGGACCCCAGATTGCTTTCTGATGAGTTTGGCTGATTTTTCTGTGGGTTTTGCAGCTGCCCTTTGATTTGCTGCACATACACAGCAGACCTTTATTTGAGATACTTTTCTTGCTATTATTTCGAAGATAGCAACCTAACTAAGCACCCAAGTTCTAACCCTGATGCTTGGGGAAGTGTGCATCCAATCCTCACCTCCAGGATGGTGACTGCACTGCCAGCAGAGCAGAGTCTTTGGAAATGTCAGTTTGAGGTGTTGCTTGTCACTTCCATAAGCCATAGGGCATTTGACTAGAGCTGATTTTCAACTGGGAGCAGATTTTTTTTTCTGGAAAATGCTGTAAAAAGTGTTTAAAGGTGATCCATCTGAGTTTCAGGAGACAACTAAAGCCTAAGATTTCACGAAACCTATTTTCCTAAATAATTGTTGTGGTTACATTTAAATTTTTTTTCTTCTCTTGCCAAAAGCCAAACTCATAACTACTATTCAATGAAAATTAACTCTTGACACTCTCCCTTTCCATGAGTATACGGTGTCCACTGGTTGTTTGGTGAGGCTTGGTCCTATCTCATATTACAGTCCTCCAGTGAGGACATATCTTACTGCAGATTTATGGTGGCCTTCAGTCCTTTTCCAAGCCTGGGTCTGCAGGGCATCCAACATGAAGTTAAAAGTGTGGAATAAGGTAAAGCCAGAACAGATGGCCTGGAGCAATGTCCTGATAGGCACCCCATGGATTGCCCATCAGTAGTCCACAGTAGGCATGGGAGAGGTGAAGGAAGCCATGCCTGCACTGTCTCCAGAGGATGCCTTAGGACCTACTATGGTCATCACCAAGCTGCTGGGGGAATAGGATGGGAAGCTGTGAGATGTCAACTTGTCATGTTCTTATAAGAAGTGTGTAGAGGGGAAAAGCCCAGAAGGTATGCGGCTTTCCTTTTCCCTGCCAAAATTTACCTCAATTTCACCAACATTGGCCAGGCAGTCATCCAGTAGGTACTTCAAAGTAAGGAGACTTGATTTACTGGCCGGCAGAAAGATTTCCAGTAATATACTGGAACAAGTCCCTGTTGTAGGAAGAGTTGAAAAGAGTAACCAGAAGTGGGTTGATCTCCCACCGGAATTTTTATTATTAAGGTTTGGCTATTCCCTCCCTTTGATTACTTTTTATTTTCTGGAGTATTCTGTGGAAGAACTTAAAAACTATTGAAAATTCATCTGCTGACTAGATAAATGGAAGAGACAGGGAGTGCAGAAAACTTTCTGAATATGGCAGAATCTACCCAAAAACCTGGGGTAATAAGTTGTGATGTGTAATAAAATGACAGGCAAAGATGTGGTAACTGCAGCTTTCCTCTCCCCTCTGACACTGCAGATCTGTCCCTCTCAGACATAGGCAGACTCTTCTCCGCACAGAGGAGGCAGAGGGTGGAGCTCAGCGCCTGTATAAATTATATGTGTCCTTCAGGTTATTTCAGCCGCAACAACAAGCTGTGAGCCTGTTTGGCAGCTGACGGATCTGTTACTCAAATTGGGGTGCCTGTTGCTGTTGCCATCTTGCATGCCATGGGAAGTCCACCAGCCAAGGTAAGAGAACTGCAGCTCCGTGCCTTGCTGTGACCCGGCACCTTGCTGCTGGGACCTCCCTCCTCCAGGTCTTGAGAGCAAACTCCTTCTTTACATCTGCTGACACACAAAGTGGTGCTATGCAGGAGGCTCATCTTGGACTTTGTGAACTCACCGCTTTCCTCTTTTACCGTGTAGTAACTAACATGCAAGTGAGCTTCCATGAAAACAGAGTAGGTGGCCCTTTTATTTATCGCGGGGTGTGTATGCTGGGATGAACACCGGGAAGGAAGAGAGGGCTGGCCTTGATGAGCTTATCTCAGTGTAAAATGGAAGTGCTTTCCCCTACTACGTGCTCTCCTCAGGATAGCACATTTGTTGCTTGCCCCAGCTGAAAACCCAACATCTTTTTCTAGCAACAAAACATAATTCATCTTACTTTAGCTGCAGGGGAGAGTTCTGTTGAGCCCTTTGGCTGATTTAGCTATCTTTGTTATAATGTTTACAGTGCCTGCAATTCTAGTGGAAGTATTTCATGTCTGGACCTGAGTTTTGGAATAGGAAGTTCCATTCAGAGATCTTAACTGATACTTTTTAGCATAAATCAACAGAATTATTAGCTGAGAGTTACTTCCTCATGTATATCTTTAAAAAGGAATGGATGCAGTGCCTGAAACCCAGGATATGAGTTACTTACAACTAGCCTTTCTTTATATATCAAACCCCGTGCCAAATTTTGCAACAAATAAAAGAAATATGGACATTCATGGGTTTTAAATACAGTAAGAAACAATGTTACATGCTATGGCTTCTAGAGAATCATGAATCATTAAGAATGAAGAATAATACTTGTACTTGTGTCATGGTAATATTTGCAAATGAAATTAAAGGTCCAGGAAAATATCAGGAGCTTGAAGAGAAAACTCAAATTATAGATTGAAAATATTCAAATGTTAGGTTCTCAGGGCAAATGACATAAACATAATGTACTTTGGATAAAATTTGTATCTAATCTATCTACCTCTTAGATCCAGAGCTATTTATCTGTCTTAGATATAAAAGCTATCAATTTTAAATATAAATGTTGTATCTGATAATATAATTCTGGATCTGATAGACAAGTGGATAGCTCAGATATACTTTTATCTAGAGAGTCTCAGTTACAGCAAAAGTTCTTGCATTTGATCCTAGTGCTGTGAGTGCCATTCCACGAGTATAGGCATAGTCCTGGTTTATGGGCAACACTGCCAAAAGGTTAGAGTGTGACCTTAGCTTCAGGTCAGGAAGCTTCTATTCCCAGGGAAGGAAATTCATTCAAGACAGCCTGTAGCTCTGCTGTACAACCAGGCAAATTAATTTTTCATTAATGTAAACTAGTAAATAGATATGGAAATCAGAACAGAGTGGGTTTTGTTTATTTCTTTTTATATTAAAAAGGCAAGGTGTTTAGAAATGTGTGGACTCTTACAGTTATTTAGGAAGACCTACTAAAAAGACTGTCTAGTATTCTACTAATGCTATCTGGTATTCCAATTAATTTTTTACTGTTTAAAGAAAGCTACCAAGTTGGCACAGAAGCGATGGACAGTATTATTTAACAACTTGCTGGAAGTGCTTTTGATGTTCATAACAGGGTCTTTTCTTCTGCTCAGACAAGATTAATCACTCTTTAGTAGTTTTATTTTGTGACCTATGGAATCATTTTTATGTGATAAAATACTCAGATTTACTTACTAACTGTTCAACAACCTCGAACGATAAGATTTTGGGTAACGGTGATTCCCAACGAAAACAGAGCTTTTGTGGTCATGCTTTCTTCTGCTATCCTCTCTCCTGGTTTTGCATTCGCTTTTCCCACCAGAACTTTGCATTCCTCTAATTTTGAAGAAAATAGGCAGCTGCTGGGAAGGAGAAATTGCTAGCAGTATTCTCACTGATGGAGGGGGTGAGAATATCAGCCCATATTAGAAGAATCTATGTGGAAGAGTGCTTTGGAACCGGGCTGGTCACAAAGCTTTTTTTATAGTTTATAGATTTATATTTTTAACCTTATTTTGATAAATTACCAAGTTGTAGTTGAAACAAATCCTTAGTATCTAAGATAAAATAAATAGTAAGAATATGCCAAATGATTGTGTGAGATCTTGTACATAAGATATTATACAGCTTCTGGTACACCACTGGAGGAAGAAAAAGTAATCCATGAAAGGAAGTAATTATTCGTATCTGACAGATGTCGATAAAGCCTAGTGATAAATCCTACAGCTATTTACAGCATGTCAAAATAGTGAAAGCAAACTCCTAACGTAAAGCTTCATATAACTTGGTGTTATCTCCACTCAGAAAACTGGTTACATTTGGTGCAAGGTCATCAAAATTGGATTTCCAGGTACAAACCAAGAACTTTTTTTCTAAGAAAATAAAGAAAATAAATAAAGAAAGAGAAGAGAAAGAAAAGAATAAAAGCAAACCAAAGCAAACGTATTCTGTGATTCTATGATGAGAGGTAACTAGAAAGGAGAGAAAACAAATTAAAAAGAAAAGAGATGTGGCAATGGGAGGACATTCCCAGATTGCCTGTCTCTGCAGAAGCTGCCCACTAGAAGACTAACTTTCTAGTGAAGGCAGCCATGAGATCTTGTTCTAGGAGCAGCATGGAGGGGCAGTAAGGAGTGAAATCAAACATAGGAGCTGGTGGGAGGTTTTTCTCCTCCTGCTGCCATCCAAAGACCATCTCAGTAGGCTCCTCATTAGTAATGAGCTTTGAGAAGATTTCATACTCTCATAGTTGTCTTTTGGGATGAAACCTTGAAGTGACCAACTGTCTGCAGACAGGAGAATTATGTATCCTCCTAAAGCTGACAGGCATATTACTGTTCTCTGGAAGCCAGTCAGTAGGTCAGCAAAGGTGCACTATTACAGTCAGAGAGATGTTGGCAACAGATGTGAATTTTCAGTTTATTAAGGTTTGACACAGCTATGGCAATTCTACATGTTAGTTTTATCTCCTGTTCATTGACTTTTCTGTATTTTAAGCCTGAAATGATTCCCCTAAAACTGGCTTTGAGAGTGCAGAAAGGTAGTGTAGTGCTAAATATTACCAAGTGAAAAGAAGTTTGTTTTTTCTGTTTCTGTGTGGGGTTTCTTGTTTGTTTCTATTTTGTTGTTTGGGGTTTTTGGGGGTGGTGGTGTTATTTTTTAGCCTACTCTTTGGGACTCTGGGCATGCTACTATTTATTGGTCTGGGGTGTTATGCAAACATACACAGGCAGCCATCATTGACGTCAATGTGGCACTACTAATTTTCCAGCAAAAATGGAATGATGCACTTCTGGAAAAGCTACCCTTGACTTGATATTTACAGAGGGAGTTTGTTTCTCTGCGTGCCTATGCAGGAAACTGTTTCTTCCAGGGAAGTGAACTAAAGAGAGCAAGATCAGTACAGCTGCAAGACTGTCAAGAGCTGTCTGGATATGGTCTGTGCTTATCAATTTGCATTAATAATGAAATTATATGTTTCTTGTCATGTTATGAAAATAGCAAATTATTTCTCTAATTATTTTTAATAAAGGGTATTCTGAAATGCTGGCAGTTTTAGGCAAGGATGTTACACTCAAATCAGACCAGAACAGTCTGCTATGGAACACTGCAGAAGAAAAATTAGCTGTGTCTTTTTCTGATGAAAACAAAAAGAATAAGCCTAATTCTAAATGGTTATCACAGCCTCAAGTAAACTGCAGGCCTGGGAGTGGGATGGCTTCTGGTTTTCCCTAAGGATTTGCACACAGGGTTTATTATGGCCACATCTACCTATCTCTTACTCTTACTCTTTTACCCTGTAACAGCACAAGGACTAAGCTGCAACAGAAATAGTGAACAGTCATCTTTGATGTAGGCAGATGTTGACATGTTTAAGGGAAGTGATGGCTGTTGAAAGGGGAAAAGAGGAGGAGTGAGGTTCTCTGGTTCTAGTGGGAGAGGATGAAAACATGACACCAATGACAACTGTGAGTACTCTGATGATGAACTGCAGATGCACCATTTTTATAAACAATTACATTTTCATCACAAAAGGTTCAAAGCAACTTTGTACAACATCCGTTTCTCCTTTAAAGGCAGCCTCTGAGAATGCTTTGGCTTCTGTTGAGCAAGGGGGAAGCGATTACAAAATAACACAGAATTAACGTATTAATTAAAAACAGTCAGCTGTGTAATTGTCTACATAATCCAATACTTCATGTTAATGAGACCCACTAGGAATGCTGTCTGAGTGTTCCGGTTGGGAGTATTTGCACAGGAAAATTAAAGTGAAATTATTTCAGTGGCCAATGGAATAATATGGAAGTGTCCCAGCTGGAACTTGTAATGTCCATAATGCATTAAATGCAGAATGTTTTAAATTCATCAGTTTCAAACTGGGGGAAAATGTAACAGAAATGGTTTTTGTCATGCAAGAACAAATGTGTCTTACATTTTTATACAGGAATTGTTTCAATCAACCATTAAAAGACCAAGAAACAGAGTAATTTATTATTTTGTAGGTTTAAGAACTCTGCTCCAGGTGACTCTTGAATATTAATCTGAATTTAAAAAGGATGTAACTTTAAAAGTGACATCATACAATTTAATATTAAGCCCTTATTTGAACGTGCCAAATCACAGTTGAAATGGCATCCATTTGATGTAATGTGATTTACCTCTAAACAACACTGAATTAAACTGAATTAAGGCTATTCTCATCTCTAATAAGCTTGCCCAGTCATCTCCACCCCATTTTAAAAGAATTTCATATTAAGTGTAGTGAGTGACTCTTCCTATAGAGAAGTTCCAGTTTCCCCAGCTCTTTGTATCTCCAAAGTTAAGAATTTCAATGTCAGGAACATTAATCATAGTGCTAACTTTCAAGATGAAGTTGTTGAATTATTTTGTTGCAGTGTAATGAAATAGTCTCATTTAAGCAGATATGATGGTTCAGTTGGTGTGTAGTTTAAGCTGCCACTCAAACTAATGAGACACTTCCAACACGGCGAGGCTCCATTTTTATTTATTTATTTTATTTACTGTAATTATTGCTTATTATTGCTGACAAGCTGTGCTTATATGCAAAAAATATGTAACCCAACAGAAAATTAAAAAGAAATTTAAATGTTCCAATCTGAAAGAAGAAAATATTTTTCTGCTTATAGTATTAAGATTATCATGTGTCTGTATATGTGTGTTCATTCAGGCTTATCAGAATGTCTTTTGAAAATGGCAAATAATTTCTGACCAGCTTAGGTTGGGAAACTTAATTCTTTGTTAGCGTTAGGGACATTAACTTGAAATAAGTTTTACAATGGTAAGTTGCATATGATAGAAATAAATCTCATATCTGGAAGGGAAGGGGTTCCATTTCCATTGGTATTTACAATATACCTAATGATGTGGGATTCTGGCATTCTGTGATATTATGCCTCCAAAGCAGGGCACTTCTTTCATCATTTGAAGGGTCTCTGCTGGGCCTATGGTCCGTTCACTCAAAGTCAATTGTGCATTCCTCTAGATGCCTTTTGGTGAGCTTGGCCTACTTACAAGTGTTATGAAAACCTAGTTGGGATATAAAGCCAGACGTTTTTAGAGCATTTTGGTAACTACCATGTCCTCATCTAGTGTCAGTGCTGTACCTAGTATTGTCTTCCAAAGGCTCAATTTTGACCTTCCTATGGCACAGGACTTTCAACAGATTGGCAATACACCCATCACTATGGCTATCCATGCTTCAGGTTGTATGAAAATAGGATGATTACATATTTTTTTTTTTTGTATTCTGAGCTGGTAAAACTAATTGCATTTGTTTTCTCTGCAGATGAAGTTCTGCCCCATCCACATGCTTTCTGTAAGAATCATACAAGCTAAGAACATCAAATCAAGAGACCTGTGTGAGTTGTGCTTTGATTGTACTTTTAGTCACTTCCAGAGTTTATACAGTGAGAAATGTTCCTGAGTTTGAAGGTATAAAAGCAACGTGCATAAAGCACAACGGAAGTATTACTGCCAGGGCTATAATTAGATTAAATGCCTGAGGTGTCATTAGGCTGGAGGACATATCTAGTGGCATCTCAAGGAACTGGTGAAAATGAAGCCTCCCAGATGAATTTCTGGGACAACAAGGGAAGGTAGGCCTTATGAGGATATTGCAGTTTGTAAATCTGCTTGAAGTTGTTTGGTTTTGATGTTCATGATTGATATAAATCATATAATGGACTGGAATTTTGCCACATAGGGCATGTATTTAGGGACCTGTTATTGCAATATATCAATTACACACAATAATCAAAGGTAAACTAGAGAATTTCAAGCTTTCTAAAGTACAGTATCATTCAGGGTATTTGCTGTTCTCAGATAACCAGTCATGTGAAATTATATTGATAGTTTCTGTATCTGCAGATCGAGCCCCAAGCACATTCTTGAGCATGCAGGCAAACCAGACTTTTTTGTGTACCTTTGTATTCAACTTTCTTTAACTCATTATCCCTCACAGACTCCTATGACTCCTTCTCAAGGTGTACTGTAGAACAACCATTCAGCTGACAGTTTTGCTCAGGTCTCCTATGGGTTCCTCAGCCAGGACAAAGACCTTGAATTGCTCTTTCTTGCACTCTTAAAACCTCTGGCGTGTGTATTCCTCTAGTGAAAAATGACATGTTCAGCAAAAAAAGTGTTACTTTACAGCTGAGAGCCTTCACATTTCACTGTGCAGGGCCAAGCACAACCTTGGCCAAGCCTGAATGCAAGGGAGACCAGAAGGAGTTGAGTAACTGCTTGATGAAGTGCTTCCTGTACTCCTGTGGCAAATGCCATGTAGCAATGTCCAGAGGTGGACACTAGAAAGGTGGTAGTATGACAAGGGCTGTGTTTCTTAGTTTCAATGATCTCTTCTATCTACTCTATTGAAGGGACAGTTCCATTTTCCTGCCAAAACCTTGCGGGGCAATGTTATTCACTGCTTGATACCAGTCTGAAGTATTTAGGCATCTCGGGATGCAGTACACATCATCAGTCGAGTCCAGACTCCAGCTCTGAAAGACATCACCTCGGAGATTTCCTTTCACACCGTTGTCAAGCTTCACAAAGTAAATGTGCTTTCCCAACCTGGCTTTTCCTAAAGGATGGCTGCTCAAGGGACTGACTGCACTAACCATAAGGAGTAGATGTAGGCTGGAAGTGAGATGAAGATTTCCAAGTTGCTCATGCTCTCATGTTCTTGGGTCCACAAAAGCCTTCAGCTGCAACAGATCTTCCCTAGTACCTAACCCTTCTAGACAGCCTTTTCGCATGTTTGTGTTGCTAGACTGAACAACAGTCTTCCTGATCTTCTCTGTAATATACATTCTCCTTTCCTGTAATGATAGTAACAGCCTTTTTTGGTGCTAGCTCTAGTTTTAGTTAAACTTTTTTAACATCATTGACTGGAATCACAAGGAATGTTGCCCAATGAATGTTCAGTGGGGTCTTTCTTACCTCTTTCTCTTCACATGGGAAACATGGCTCTTAGTGTACTTTGTGTGTGCATGTGTACATTTGCAACTTGTAGTTATTTACCCAGGAATTAGATGGTTTTCCTTGGTTGCTTCCAACTGATGGTCTCTCTATTTATGAAAAGAAGGAGTAATATTTGTTAGTCTCCAGAATCATGGCCTTGCCCTGCTTTTCATCTAAAACATTGACACTAGTTTTTTAATGTTTCTCTGCTGCAGTGACTGCATCAGATTGCTATGTGCGCTTGTGGCTGCCATCTGCTTCAAATAGAAAGCTTCAGACCAAAACCATCAAGAATTCTGACAACCCTGTCTGGAATGAGACTTTCTACTTTAGGATCCAGAGAGAAGTTGAGGTAGTAAATAAATATGAATGTCACTATTTTGAATAGCTGAGAATTGTTAGTTGACACCCTGTCAATCAACTGTGCTAATTAACTTAGGAAAATGCTTGTGTAACGGAATTTGCAACTGATTGTTAGGACAAAACAGTAGACATGTGCAATGGTGTTCCTCACAGCTAGTTACAGACATCAGTGATATAAATGCCTATCTTGAGCTAGTCCAGATTCACTTTGTTGCCACCTGAGAGACAGTACTGCTGTAGCATGCTTCATCTGGGCTATTTTGGGCTAATTTAGAAAGAGCTTTCCCTTCACTGGTCGTAAGGAAAGGGTAGAGGAGTAGCTGTGAATTAGACAGCAAATTTAATCCTACCCTAAGCTGTGTAGTTAAAAGACCTTTGGGAGTGTGTTCTTTGGGCAGGTTATCAGTATGGTGCAGAGCACTGACACCTTTTCTGCCTCAGAATAGTGGGAGCTCTCTGTTACAGGTAGTTGTTTTCTATTTCATATGTTTCCTAAGATCGGGTTTCGTGATTGTGTTTCCCATTAGCAAACTCCTGAATGAAATCATATTTCTTTATTCTCACTATTGTGCTAGTCAAGCAGCTGCAGAAGTCTGTAACCCTTTTTATTTCTGTGTGATACCAGCTCAATAAGAGTTCTTATTTATTTTTTTCTACTACCAGAACATCTTAGAACTGGCAGTGTGTGATGAAGACCCACTCACCAAAGATGACATGCAGTTCACAGTTCTTTTTAATGTTGCTCGAATCAGACCAGGGGAGACAATCCGTGAGACATTTGCTTTGAAATCAGAGGTAAGGATTCAGAAGACTTCACAGCCGTCTTCTAGTACTTTAAGGGAGCCTATAGAAACACTGGAGAGTGACTTTTTATAAGAGCAAGTAGTGATAGAAAAAGGGGGAAAGGCTTTAAACTGAAAGAGGGGAGATTTGGATTAGGCATTAGGAAGAAATTTTTCACTGTGAGTGTGGTGAGATACTGGCACAGGTTGCGCAGAGAAGCTGTCCCATCCCTGGCAGTGTTCAAGTCCAGGTTGGACAGGGCTTGGAGCAACCTGCTCTAGTGGAAGGTGTCCCTGCCCATAGCAGGGGGTCGGAACTGGATGAGCTTTGAGGTCCCTTCCAACCCAAACCATTCCATGATTCTATGAATCTATGAAAATACAGGGAGAGACTGGCAAGACCTCATTGTCCACATTGGCTTCTATGTCAATTGGTGTTTGGGTTTGCATAAACAGATACCCTTATATACCATTATCAATATTTCATCAAAACAGATATAATTGTGCTGAATTTTTGTGAATTCATTAATCTATTTTCATGGATTCAAAAAATGAAGCAGCTTCTCTTTCATGCCCAGCATCTCTGTGAGGGCAAAATTTGTTAACAGAGAGCATTTGTAAGAAGTCATTTTTATATTTTATAGTCCAAATAAAAAACTTCCTTACCTTTTGTCTTCATTCAACTTTTGCCATGCTTAGAGGACACTTCCTCTTTAATGGCAAATCTAAGACAACTTTAAGACATGAAGACAATCCACTCAGCACTTGAATTAAATGGTTCTTTCAGGCTTCTGTTGGTGATCATGCTGGGTTTCCTTCTAGGTGGTTCTGATTTCTTTAGCCCATAGTAAAGGCACACCTGTTCTGCTAGCATCTTTGGTATTCTATTAAAGAGTACATTAAAAAGAACTGTGCAGAGAGCAAAGCTGGAGTAGGTCTGTGACAGCTCCAGGGCTTGTCTGAGCTGTGGCTGAGGTATTGCTACATGCTCATTGCAGGAAGGAAACAGTCCATATCCAAAAGAACAGCTACTTCAAATGCTGAAAGCTGTTAACATGGGTATTCCTTGTACCCTGCAGACTGGTGCCATGGACTTCTCAGCCAGTGGGTGAGTCACTGGGAAATATAATGATTCAGTAACCACCTCAGTACAGACTGCTCTTGGCAACTTCATCTCTGCTGGGTTCCATGCTTTGTACATGGAAATGACACTGTCCTTAGTCACTTTTGTTGCTGGGCTTCAACACCTTTATCACATGCACATCATGTTTACAGTAAGCCATTATATTTCTGCTTCAGTCAAGCTTTCCCTTGTGATTTTATCTTTGGAAATATGTACAGTTCTACACATCCCACAATGGGAGAATATTGATCTTATGTGCTTTTTGCAAGCATGTGGTTTCCATTGCAGTCTTGGCTTTGGAAAGAGGTAACACACAGCTTTTTTTGGTAACATTAGCAGCAGAGATGTCAGCCATGGAAGTGCTTTTTTTGTGTGTCTATACTGCCAAATTCTTGTAGCCTCCAACAATCCATATTTATTTTACCTTTTTCTTTTTAGAAAGAGACATGTACTAAGAAATGGGAAAGTTTAGAAGTGGAATTCTGGATGGAAAGAATGTGAGTAAAATTTCAGAACTGAAAAGGTATAGATCTGTCTGGGAGTAATGGTATCTCAGAGAAAGAGGAACTTCTTCCAGCTTTTCCTCCCAGCAATGAGCTAAAGTTAGTTTCAAACTTTTTTACCTTAAGTTCCCCAACTAGTTCTGTCATTCAGTGCATTTCATACAAAACCTACCTTCTGTTCGACATGCATATTCTGATCACGGAAATGTAGTAACATTGGCACAATGTGATAACTTGGACACAAGATGCATGTAAAACTTAACAGAGGTGCTCTTCAAGGTGTTAGTACTAATTGAACGATGCCTGGAAGACTGTGGTGAAACTGAACCCAGGACACTTGGTTAAACTTGAAAAACAACAAATAATAGAATTAAGACCATCCCCCTTAAAGTGGTAATCAACATTGTCTGGAGGAGTACAAACCCCGTAAGATTAACTTTATCTCTCTTCTAAATGCCATCATGAGTTTGGTTGAAAAAAACAACCCCAAACTACACATTCTGGCATATCTGAGCTTAGCATTACCAAAAAAAGGAATATAGTCCAGTCAAAACTGATTAACTGCATGGTAAATATGGCTTCTTATTCTCAGACATGGAAGAGCTGCAGAAGAAAATCACTGGTGTTCTTGGTTAATTTCTCCACAGTCAAACTGAGGGATAACTATTTAATTTGTCTATGAGAGATACTTTAAGAGATGGTGTAAGCATCTCCTGCAAATGTGGATGCAGTTACAGGCAGATATATAAAAAGGACAGAATAAGATGCAGTGCTTGGAAACTGGACTGAGCAGATTCAGAGTAGATAAGAGGAACATCCTTCACCATTCAAGTTATAAGGCATGTGGGGAGTTCTCCACCCTTGGAAGTCAAACCTAGTTATTTACATTTAAATACATTTTATAGCTGAAATAGAAGTTTTAAGGCTGGAAGTGATGTTTGGTAAAATACCAAAGACTTTGCAGAAAGTCAAAGGTTACATACTACATAACTTTATTGGTCCTTTAAGATATATGAAAGCTCTTATGAATGTGTGTAGCAGTTTGAGTATTGACCTGAATGAGAGATGCTGTTAGTAGACTATAGTTTCTCATAGTATTGAATAACTATGTCCACTCAATGACTGACCTAGGTCTTACAAGGTAAAATGTCTGGAACAAGACCTTCTATTACTTACCTCTGTGTTTTCAAGTCATACATATATCTCAGTGGGAGCTAATTCTTATTTGCTGTTCATTTGTAATCATCTGTAAATTATAATCTGGAACAGTCAGAACTGTCTTTCCTAATAAGTGTTTACAAAATGCATTAATAGTAGTCTTTGCTTTCCCCAAGTCATATGGTCATTTGTTTATAGTAGGACATGGCTCCACACAGACCAGTGTGTCTTTGTTCTGCTGTATCTTAGCATATAGTCTTAAGCATTGGTATTTTTATGGGCTCTCCTGCCTTTCTTCTTATTTGGCTACTACGTTTTGGTTCCTGTGCTTAGCAGGTGATCATGTATTATGCCTTTTAGAAAGCTAATAGCGATACTAATGTAACTGTATTACATTTTAAGCAGGAAAGATCATAAAACTACTATTAAAAAAAAACCCCAACCAGATACTCACACAGCTTCTGTTTGTTTTCTGATTCTGTCTTTTCAGTCCTGGCCCTCCAGAGCACATAATTACCAATGATGTCCTAGTGGTAAGATTCACATATGAATTTAGCTTGGAATGACTTCTCCTTCAGGTTGAGTCTCTCGTCTTCCACCCATCCATCTGACATTTCAGAAGCTACAATAATAGATAAAAGGATGGTGTGCATTATAAAGCAAAAAATGTGGAACAATTCCCATTCACTATGGCTTAACTGTTGCCCTCTTGATGCAAGAATAGAAGCAGTGTTTCTTGAAGTCCCCAGGTTTTACAAATGTCAATATTTTGCCCATCTCTGGTTTGTTCATGTTGCAGAGCCCTGTATTTGTTGATGTTTGAAGTGAAAACTGCTCGTGTTTTGCGTAATACAGTATGACACTTGGCAGGAAAAACAGAGGTTATAAAAGGGATGAGTCTGTAGATTGTTCACTATACTCATGGCTGGAAAGTTATCTAATGTAACAGCTTTTTGGAAAACGAGTTTTTTAATAAAGAGTTATTTTAGTCATTGAAACACAGAGTCCTCCTTTAGTGTTAGTCAGCATGGGGTATATTACCTATGTCCTTGGGCTGGCCCAGCAGCTAAGCAGTACAAAGTACTGTGTGTCAGCCACTCCAAGACTGCACGTGATTTCCACATGCTAGTCTTCAATACCCCTGAGACAAAGTGACACATATTCTTTTCTTCCCCCTTCATTTTCTGTGTGAGGCATAAGGGCTGTAATGATTGGCATGAGTTGTTCCTGAAATGCCTTGGAAAACTGTCCTGGCATGAGTTATTAAAGGCGAACTGGAATGACTCAGGTGGAGGGTAGGGTGGAATATAACCATGATTTCCCTGCATCAGGACTAGCAAGAAGATGCCTTGTAACCTAATCACTGCCACAATACACAGAAACTCATCATCAGGTGTTTTCTTTCCTTCCTAAATAGTTATCAGATATATGTGTAGCTGTTTGGGCAACAGTGTCTTGTACAGTATTCTGATTTTGGGATAACTAGAATGGGTATAACAACATCTGGCAATATACCACTGTACGGACAAACTAGTTCTGAAGGAGTGTAGCTGGGCTACTGTACTAGGTTAATAACCTCCAAATTTATTCTTGTGCAGCTGGATTGCTTCCAGTATTGAGACCAGTTTAGTTTGCTCTATATTATAGGTACTGTCTGTCTACATGATGTTTCATTATTTGCAGCAGATGAGGCATTTGTTATCTTCACACTTTTCCACTCATGTTTTTTACAGTCCCGTGACCTCTGCTGCTTGGAAGTGCAAGTGGACATTAAAGAAAGCAGAAAATACTTGAAAGGTACACTGGTTTCTCTGCCAAGTGAGGCTATGACCGTATCAACCCTATCATAGTCATTCAGATCCAGATGGAGTCACTTTAGGATACAGAGATGACTAAGGATATTCTAA